>JAOTAV010010467.1:0-27305 GCA_026546445.1 Cyclargus thomasi | reverse complement strand
AGTCCATCACGCTTCGGACTTTTAAGTATATAATAATTAAGTATATATAATATATAATGTGTAAATTTTTATACCAAATTTTCCGCAATCTTTAACAGCAGCTATTCTGTATGAGCGCCGGCTGGAGGCAGTTAACTCGCACTTATATTCCCCGAGAAAGTGGGAAATTATCAATCAAGTGATCTCGAGAACTTCAGCGGAACTATCTGTATCACCAACATTCATGCAGATGGAAAGGAATAACTTCTTAGATTCTGCTGAAGGCATTTCCATGATATTATTTTTTTATGATATTAAGGGGGCGAGCGAGCAGACGGGTTACCTGATGGAAAACAACTGACATCGCTTATGGACATTCGTGACATCCAAAAAGTCGCAAGTGCGCTGCTGGCCCTAATGAAGGAATAGGGATAGGGGGATTAGGGAAGTTGGGCCACCGGCTAACTCACTCACTGAACGAAATACAGCACCACACAGGCCGTTGTATCACTCCGGTCGAGCCGGCCCATTTGTGCCGAAGGTTGCCTCCCCCACGGCAAAAACTACTATTAATACTTAACACTTTTGTATTTACATGTAGTTTACAATTCAAAAACTTTTATTACAATAACACCGGCAACTCTTTTGATAAAAAAGTTCAGTATTGTTTGGGAACCGTACATTAAGTTTACTAATAACATAAAGCTTTAATAATATAAAGTTTGTTTGTTTGAACGCGCTAATATCAGGAATTGATGGGCGGAACTGAAAAATTCTTTTTGTTACCACTTCATTTGATCGAGGAAGGCTATAATATAACATCACGGTACTACGACCTATAGTAGTCAAACAATAATAAAAATTGTTGTAAAACGGGATGATTTATACAGTTTCACGCGGACGTTGTTGCGAGCAACAGCTAGTCTATATACATATAATAGTAAAAGGCTTTGTTTCCGGCATGTACTCATAATGAATAAAAAATAAAAAAGGTTGTAGATAATAAAATAATAAAATAATAAAGAAATGTTTACCCTGTAAAGGGGTGTCCAGTCCTAAAATTACTTTTTGTTCTGGTTCATGTGTACAGAGTTCACTATCCACCTTATGTACATTGGATTTTTGTAATAATCGTCAGAGATAGCCGCGAGAATCCGGTTGCCGGAGCATCGCAGTGTATGCCAAAAAGCCACCCGATCTCTAACGATGGCGAAAAGTCTGTGACTCTGGCCTCTGCGAACATGACCGAAACATTGCAGCTTCGTGGGAGACGCATAAGAGTTCGGTATGCATCATTATACTGAACTCTTATGCGGCTCATTCTTAAACTTCTTCTTAGACTTCTGTTTAAACGTTACCCACAGCTGGCAGGTGTACATACTAAGGCAATATGCCTTAAACAGTGTGGTTTTTACATCCCTGGTGCAGTTCGCAAAACGTCGGGCGATCATACTGGCTCTGACGGCGAGACCTGCGCTCTCGCTCTATGTCAGTATCATCCTCCATCCGATCAGTCAACAAGCGACCAAGATACCTAAACTGCTTAACAATATCTTTGGGTACTACCTCCGTACCTTGACCAGACGCGAAAACCATGACTTTGGTTTTGGAGATATTTTACTTAACTTCATGAGCATTAGCAATTATGCTCACAGTCCGGAAGTAATCTCCTCAGTCCTTTGATTGAGGAGCTGAGGTATATAATAATTCTACAATAAAAACTATCTCAGCTTCTTACCTGAATCTTCGCTCTCATCTTTATCATTTCGGTCGTTTCATGGCGATGATTTAGCAGACAAATAGATTAAACTGTTGTAAAATATTAGCAAGGATCACACAAAGGTTTAAGCCCCTAAAACTTCGGTACAAAATTGCCACTTTTATACCACTAGACGATGCCCGCAACTCCGTTCCGCAAAAATTCATTTATCGAGCGAGAAACGTATGTTTTTCCGGGATAAAAGTCTCCTATGTCCTGCCCCGGGACTGCAATTATTTCCATGCCAAGTTTCAGCAAAATCGGTTTAGCGGTTTGGGTGTAAAGAGGTTACAGACATACAGACAAACTGACAGACAGTCATTTTTTCGCATTTGTAACAATTAAAAAAAACGCGTGGCTTCGTTCTCGTTATGAGCATTACTATTATTTTCATTTATTATTTATTGGGGGTAATTTTCATCAAAGGCCTTTTTTAGTGGATGCCTACATATTTACATACTTCAACCTGCATCTCTGGTTCAGGCTGTGACTAGATAGCTCACTCTGTTAGTCATTCAGTCACCCTTGCGTTTTACATATTTAGGGCCTGTTTCACCGCTTATAATCCATTTATTTGACAGACACAACTTTATTTAACAGACTTCCTATGGAGAATCTGCCAAAAAGGTTGTGGATAGCCTAACAGAAGCTTCTAACAGTAAGCGGTGAAACATGCCCTTAAACTATGGGTAACACAAATAGAATTTGATTTCTCCATCATTGTAAGGGTTCTACTCTAGTCAAGTAACGCTAGACAAGCTTCGTCATAATTATAATATTCGGTTCTCCACACCGGATAGGTACCGAGTTGACCTGAATCCGGTTATTGTGCAAGGTTCCGGGTATTGTGGTGCACCACAATCATTAATTCTAGGCTTCTAGGCTTAGAATTTGCAATTTCAGGAACTTCATACAACGAAACGCCGAATTCGAACAGTTTGTAAGCACCATTCAGCGTCTGAGCTCATTAATTTTTGACAATACAGTACTGAATGGGTAATGACAGTATGGATGAAGATTACAATGAAATTAAAAAATAAACGAGCAGATGGGTTACCTGATGAAAACCTGCCGACGCTGATTGACACTTGTAATAACAGAATCAATACGCGAGCGGAAAACTTTGTACCCTTTTTACGAAAGGCGCGTTAATGTAAAAGCATGAAGTTTCTCCCAGTTATAGTTGATATAGAGGAGGAGCGTGGTATACCAATATTATTTTACAATATGGTTTAATAAAATATAGTTTTATTTATTAAAAATATCCAATATTTTTAATAAATAAAACGCTACGCACACTACAGTACTCACAATACAATATTTTGACATGACACGATAATCATATACGAAATACTATTTTGTTCATAGTTGAAGTCTGTGTTTTTGTATAATTTAATAATTTTAGTCCGTGATCGAATTGACATTTAGGTTATATTTTTTATAGCTCCTCTACATGATGGATTAAAATACTTATGGTCGAATTTCGACCACAGGGTAACCTCAAGTAGTTGTTAATGCGCAATTTAATAGGTTATATAAGGTGCAGGAAGTCGATCCTCCAGTAAATCTCACCGTCGCGTCGACAAAACAGCGCAAACCCTGTTTCACTCGGGTTGAAAGCACTAAACGAATTGCCATGAAATTTAGCTTTTTTATGATGTTTAGAGGGTAAGCGAACAGACGGGAGTACCCGATGGAAAATAACTGCCGTCGCCCATGGACATTTGCGACATCCTAAGAGTCGCAAGTGCGTTGGCGGAGTTTATGAGGGAACAGGGAATGGTATTAGGGAACTTGGGCCACCGGTAAAGTCTCTCACTGAAAGAAACACAGCACGACGCCGTTTAACGACATTTTTCTGTAAGGCCGTATTATTACTCCGGTTGAGCCGGCTCAATTGTGTCGAAGCATGGCTCTCCGACGGTAATGGGCATCCGTTAATTGAGATCGGAAAATGTCTCATTGGTGCACGCCTCCACCCGGGTTCAAACCTGCACCCTCTCGAGTGCGAACCGAAGGTCTTACCCACTAGGCCACGGACGCTCTTTAGCATACAGTAAGGATGTCAGCTGGCTTAAGCTTTAGGATACTTTTCCTCGTTACATGTTCCCGTGGGATAAAACATTTTTGCGCGGACAATGCCTCTAAACTACTGAATGTTGTATGATGTTAAACATAATATCACGAATGAGCATTTTTGAGCTGATTTCCACATACATTCATTACGCTAAGCCCGGGTTATGCGCGTTAGCTGAATTTATAGCTATACGGAGGTCATTAGTGGTTGAAACCCGGAACATTTCATAGGTAACGGCTAATTCTACCGTTGTTCGCTGTTTATTGAAGTTGTGAAGTTTAAATAACCTATTGGAGGAAAATGTATGGATTGGATGATGGGAGAAAAGATTTTCAGGGCCTGTTTAACCGCTCACTAATAACGTATCCACGACTTTTTTTGGCAGAAGTTGTACGGAGATTCTGTTAAAGAAGGTTGTGGATAGATCCGATAGTTGGTTGCTTCTTTGTTCTATTCGATCGATTTAATTTACAATTGTTTCAAAGCTATGATACTACACAATCATAATTGAAGACACAAGTGGAAAAAGCGGGTAACTAACATTTTTAAAACTGCCGGATTTTTGCGTATACAAACGCTTTAGAACCAGAACAATAATTTGAATGAAAATAATGTGGATTTTATGTATAGATAAATTTTAAGAGTTATCGTAAAAAAATGAGTATTCACTCCTGGGTTGTAAATTGTTAGTTATTTGCTTATTTCTCTTATGTCTTCAATTATATACCCCTCCTTTTTACGTCCAGAGTCAATACTGCACAATTTTTTAGATATCTTCAGTTTCTTAATTAACATTTGCGCAATTGTTTGTTTTTAATCAATTGGAGTTAATTTAAGAACATCTGCGAAAATAAACGCAGCTTAAAGAGTTAATTCTAATCTGTAAACATTTAGAGCATCCAAGTATGTGCCAATTAGCAATTACGTAAGCGCGGGTAAACTGCAAAGGAAAATAATTAATTCTTTTCAGTTCTTTGTCCGCTCAGATAAGAAGCTAACAGTTAACCGTTTTTCACTTGAATAAATTTGAATACTTGATTCTAGACCTTTCTAGACCGATAAATGCCCGACTGGGATACGATCGGGAATGTTCTAGCGTTTTATAATTGGATTCAATCTGCCAGAGTAGTTTTTGGATGTTCGGGATTGCGTCATCGTACTTTTTTTTTCTTATTGGCTTATTTGACTTTTTTATTTCAAATTTAGAATACAGAAAAAAATTTTTACAAACCTAATGGATCCTCTTCTTGATCGGCGATTACAAACGATTACAAACATGCACGATCATAGGGCATGCTTGGGTTTGCCCATCATCGCCCGTTGTGACGCTTAACAAACTACTGGACGAATTTCTACACAAAATTGAATTTTCGAAACTATTTCTTAATTATAATATGTTAATTTTAAACCTTTTTGTGCTTTAAGTATTTAAACATTCTTCAATGATGAAATACGTTGTTATGTAATATTTATTTATTATGAAAATAGCTACATCACAACACATATTTATCGATACATGCACATCACTATTTTGCGCCGAAAGTTATAACGTAAACTTGCTTATTTTAAAACTAAGTTTTTTGTTATGCATTTTTGTATAAATTCTTAACATAGATTTTTGGTGATAATGTGAAAAATAGTGAATTATTTGAATTAAAACTAATATATTTCTAAGGTCGCTAAAATGATAAACAGGTGTGCAAAAATTCACGCGTCCTAGACGAAGAAAATTTAATGTATCTTATAATTCAAAAGATACATTAAATTTTATACAAGGTATATTTCGGTCGTGCGCAAAAAACCCCTTGAATTAGGCGATAACATTGCTTTTGAGGGTTGAAAAGGTTAAAATTCAAAGGTTAGTTACCTCCAAGCCTCAGCTCGGCAGCCGCCTGAGCGCTGTCCAAGTCCCTCTCAGCGAAGCACTGGTACATGCCCCTGTGTGCGCGCACCACACCGTGGACGCGGAGTACCCGCTCCCCTCCTCCCACCGGCACTCCGTCGTGCAGCCACCTGACCCTCGCCTCCCCTCCCTCCACGGAGCAGTTGAACAACACTGAACTGCCAGAATTCGCGATCTGGGGGTAAAAAAGTGAGCTTTAAAGTTTTGACTAACCCTACATGAAAAGAAAATGTCTTGATCTGGTTCTGGTTAGTAAGGTTTAAAGTGAAGCCAATATAAAAAGAGCAGCGCTGAACAATGTGACTTTTTAAAGCTTTGTACGCTTAAATTTGTGACGCTATACTAGGGAGCGGTCGTATGTAAAATTTAGAAAAAAATTGCTCTTTCAGCCATGCTACTCTTAAGGAATGGACACACCATATTTTGAGTATACGAACATCAGAATGGAGTTTAATCAGATTCCCATATTAGAACAACGTGGTCGAGTGAATTCTTTTCACGAGTAAATATAAAAAATTAGTTCAAAGCCATCTATACCAATATTTTAAATAGGAAATTATGTTTGTAAATTAAGCTGGTTAATAAGCAATCAGTCGACTTGATTCTTGGCACACGCTTAATTAAAAGGGAGCTGGTTTGAGCGACAATAGATACCCACACTACACTGAAAATATTCTGTGCCATGTTGTTGAATTGTTAAAAAACTTTATGCAACTCTCCAATTCCACAGGTGTATTTCAAAATGTATGAATAGCTTCTAAAATCTTCTAAAATCTAAGGGAAGTTGGTCTTGTGCAAGTGAAAACTTAAGAAATTACGTAGTTGTGCCGACCATAAAATCTAAGGACGCAAATTCTTGAGTTCTTATGTCGTAGTCAAAATTACAAGAAACCAGTAGCTTCAACATGAAAGCAATAGTATTTCTTGATATTCGGTATCGACTATGAAAGTTTAGTATGGTAAAATTTAACAGCGCCCCTAGCGGTCAATTTCGGAACTAAAATTGTCATAGTAAAATACGTTGTCGCTATCGAGTATCGAAAAATACTCTTGTCTCAAACTCATGGTAGATACTGGAGCACTACTCCAAAACTATTCGGGACAGGTGACGTTGTTATAGTAGCACTCATTCGTGTCCGAATATTTGAATGTGCTTTGAGAGCTCCAGTGTCGTGTCTAGAGGATGTTTTTGTATGGTGCTTCCCGCCACTTCCTTCACATAAAAAATGGTAAAAGAAATCGTTCTAATTTCAAAAATATACACAAACGTTTATATTTTTTTATATTATAAATCTTAGGTTTTAGCGAAGCTCTAAATTCAGCGTTATTTCTATTATCATCCATCGATTTATATTTTAAATGAGATATCGTGTATAGGGCGTGAAGGAAGGACAAAGAAACGATTTGTTTGTTTGTTTATCCCTTTTTGCAAACGGGTTAAGTGTTGTCAACAACTACCGCCGCCCATAGACACTAGCAACATCAGAATACTTGTGGGTGCTTTGCCGGCCTTTTAAGAGGGAGTACGCTCTTTTCTTGAAGGTTTGCAGGTCGTGTCGGTCCGGAAATACTTACTACTTTGATGGATATAGAAAAGGAACAAGCTATTTTACGAAAAATATTATGTTCCTAAAATATTGGTAATTTACCGTGATTTTTAAATTCGCGCGAGTAAAGATCGAATTGGCCATGAAGTCAAAATCACTTCCCTATAATTTTCTATTGACAAATAAAATACTGTATAACGAACAATTACGGCAGTAACAAAAGAAAAGTATCGAGTATTCCATTGAACTCGCAACTATCTCACTCAAGAGCCACTGGAAGTGGTAAGTTTCCAGCAAGAATCGCAAATTAAAACTGCGGGGAAAAGAAATAAACTTTACACTTTAAACTGAAACGAACTCTCAACTTGCAGGAACACGAAATGACGATATAAATTTCAAACATATTATTTCGAGTACGTTGTCAAATGCACTGCGACTAAATTTATTGATACTCGATTCTGAGGCCCGCATCTGAATCCTTGCGAGGTGTGTACACACAACGCGACTCCAACAGTCCAACGCTAACAGTTTTTTCAGCCTCTACATATCGTGTATTTTTTTGCCGTAGGAGAGCCATGCTTCGGCACGAATGGGCCGCCTCGACCGGAGCGATACCACGGCCCCACGAAAAACTGGCGTGAAACGGCGTTTTGTGTTTCGTTTAGTAAGTGAGTTTATCGGTGGCCCAACTTCCCTAATCCCCTATCCCCTCATAAAAGGCCGGCAACGCACTTGCGACTCTTCGGATGTCGCGAGTGTCCATGGACGACGGCAGTTGCTTTCCAGCAGGTAATCCGTCTGCTCGCTTGCCCCCTAAATATCATTAAAAAAACATATGCGTCGTTATTCGTTATCCGTCACCGGCACGGTAGTCGTGGAAGTGTCCACATCATCATCGCACATTAATCCACCGTCGGTCAATGAAGTAGCGCGTGCGTGCTTTTGTTCTGGTCAGCCCCCCTAGACAAGTGCCAAGCGAGTATATATGCGATGATCGCTTGGCGTGTTTTTGTATCGGTAGTTACCGATATATGTCAGCATATGTCAGTTGACATAAGCGCTGGCGCCAAAAACTGACTCGTAATATTTTTACGCAGCCTTTTATTTTACTCAATATCAGTGCCAGGTCACTATAACTAGGTAGTCGTCTGACGTCAGTTATGTCCGGTTTAAACGTATTAAGTAGTTAACTAAATTTTAACTTAATTTTAAGTGACTTAACTTGCCACTTGCTACAAAATTTTGTGTTTACATGCGGTTAATAACTTAAAATTTAGTTAATAACTTATGAAACTGAAAACCAGATATGACTTTTTAATGTAAAACATTTTTATAAGTGTTTATTTTTGTTACCTAGCGTCGCGTAGTAGACGCGCACATTTATTGATACTCAAGTCTCGGAACCACATCGGAATTGTGACGAGTAAATTGAAAAATAAGAATTCCGCTCCGTCAAAGGGGTTCAGCGTGTTAACTCCCGATCGAGTACAGGCGAAGATTCGCCTGAATGTTTTATTTGATCGGTGAAATCATTTTATGCTTCCGTGATATGTAAAGCGACTGACGTGAGTTCGAGGAATAAATGTTGAGCTGATAACTTTAAATTAAGAGGGACGTGTTTACGAAACGGCAAAATTCAATATTATTAACTACTGACTGGTTTTTTTTTCGCAAATTAGGCGACAGAGTTTATATTTGTTCGTTAGCTAAATGTGTGCAGTTATTACCATTAGAAATTAGGCACAGGATTAGAAAAAATTCTTGAATATCATTTTTTCAGCCTTTGCAAATAGTTTTAGGGCAAACAAAACTATTCTTAAATATCATGAAATTGGCTTAAAATATGTAAGCTCCTAACAGGTCGATTTGAGTGTCCTTGGCCTAGTGGGTTAAGACCTTTGATTCGCACTCGAGAGAGTGCAGGTTCAAACCCGGGTGGAGGCGTGTACCTATGATACATAAAATGCCGTGTGTGAGCCATGCTTCCGCACGAATGGGCCGGCATGACCGTAGTGATACCACGGCCTCACAGAAAACTGCGATGTGCTGTGTTTCGTTCAGTGAGTGAGTTTTTCCGGTGGCCAAACTTCCTTATTCCCATTTTCTATTCCCTCATAGGGCCGGCAACGCACTTGCGATTTCGCAAATAATACTCATAGTGAATATAAATTATTCACGCTATATATCTATTATGTTAACAACTTTACTGATAAAACTTGATACATCAAAAGTTAGGGATTTCGGGTTTTAGCGCGCGGCTGTACGCGATCGTCGCTAATCCGATCCGACGTCGGACCGAGACTACCCTGAAATCTTGATGAGGTGTCTATGTTATTGACAAGTGCTGGATATAAACCGACATCATCATAAGAACTATCAATATCTCGAATAGCTGTTGCCGGATTCCTTTCTTTGACAGGAGATAATCAAATTCTTATGATCTGGTTCAAAACTTGAGCAATACTGCTCTAATAAATGAATGAATAGCCTCAGCGTGCCTGCAGCTGTGGATGTGCGCTGACTTCAAGCCTGCTTCTGAAGTGGTCAATCATCGTACTGGTTGTGAAAGGGACCTTCGAATCTTTGAGCTCTACTGTCTTACATATATTCCTACTGCACATTGAGCATAAAACCAATAGAGAAGTAATGTTAGCTAGCTGTGTCCGAAACTTATTAGTGTATTACCACGGATAAATTAACCGCCAACCAACTAACACTCGCACCGAAACAGTACGCACCAATAAGAGACTTGTGTGTAGGTACTCCGATTACTTCCGACCAATCAGAGCGCAGTGGCTTTAGACGGAAGTTTTTGAACAAAACTAATAACATTCCCGCTCTCTTGGTTGCATTATAATCGATGATACTACGTTATAAAACCCTTTCTCAAAACGTATCTGTAGCAAAGGGACGCTGACCACCAGCCTAGATCGCGCACTGAGCCCAGCATAGTTGACGCGGCATTTCCACACTGCACTGTTGCATGTGTTTGATACTCAAACGAGCTCACTTGTATTTATAGATTTGATCGAAGGCGCGGTATGTCCAAGCTCTGCTGACGCTGACGACCAGCCAAGAGCATACATACAGGCGTGCATCTCTTTTCTACTCGCCTTTTAAACTCAGCTGTCCGCTACAACATGAAGCAATACTTCATCCACACGTACCTGCAGCTGTGGATGAACGCTGACCACAAGCCGGGAGCGCACCCTCAGCCGAGCGTCTCTTCTTTGCTCGCCATACTGATTGTGGGCGCGGCAGGTCCAAACCCCGCTGTCGGACAGCAACGCGCGTCGGATAACCAGAACTTGTTCCGACACGGAAATCCGAATGTTGTTGGTGACGGGGCTCAGGCGGCCGTTCGAGTGACGGAACCAGCTGGGAAAGACGTTTGTCAGATATTTATGTTAACTTTTGAGTTTATAAAAAAAGGTTTAGTTCCGAACAGAAAGGATTCAGGATATCTATACATATAATAAATGGGTTTAACTAGTTAGTTAATAATAATAATTTGTTTCTAAATTCTTATATCCTGTTGTGTTAGTACTTATATTTAACTCAAGAGCTGGTCATTAAAAGAGTGGAGTAGTTAATATCAATCATTTTATACCCCTAATAATCTTCTAAACATTTTTTCGGTATAAAAAGATGCCTAAATTGTGTTAGACTCTCATGGCACGCATATGGAATTCCACGGTTTTACCTTCAAGTAAAAAAAACTGTACATGTCGCCTAAAAATACAATAATGTAATAAAGGAATCAATTTAATTTCTAAATTCTAAATTGGGTCAAAATGAAACGTATAGCTTAGGTCATAAAGTAGCATTTTAATAGTCCAAAATAATTTCGTTAACGGTGACGGCCAGCAGTGGACAAACGACATGATGCGCTTAGTTTCGAGTCACATAATACACTGAAAGTTATAGTACTATCATAATTCAAGAAGGGCTTACGTGGGTGATCTCTTGATCCACGAGGGTCCAGTTCATCTCGAATTATGTCAAGAAAAGAACATTGCGTGACTTTTTCTGACCCTACATAACGTGAACCCGACAAGTTTTGGTAGAGAAAAACTGTGGATTACCACCTTTAGGACGAAATTTCCGACATAAAACTTTTTGTACATGAAAGACTATTGAGATTTCTGATTTTGATTAAAAAATGACGCCCGCAACTCCATCGAACTGAAATTTGTTGCGCAGAAACCGTTTTACAAAACATACACTCACATAAAAAAAATATTTAGGGCCGAAATAGTTTTGTAAATTTCGCTCGCTTTTCTAGTTCAGTAGAAGACTATATAAGCATTTTTGACTTCAGTTCTGTCTTTCGAGGCCCATTATTTTTATTCTTTCAAGATGATAAAATTATGCCGTCTGAGTTGACTACAACCTATTTAATATTTATGAACTTCGGGATCGTCCTTTACACTTTTATTCCCCATCATGTTGGGTTACAAGCTAATATATTTAACAAAGTAATGCTCTGTTTTATGGCCGTAATAAAACGTTGCATGCGTTAGAACCTATCATTATATGTAGTAAAAGTGTAGTTCTCTTGACATAAGAAAACCTGATAGGCTTACAATAAAAAGGTAGAATCAGGGGAGTTCACTCGTGAAATTTTTTACTGACATCTTTTCCATACATGTTTGTGATACATTTTACGAAAGAATTATTAGAGCTTTAGATTTGGGCTTTGGTAAAGTAATTTGTGTATATGTCTTGATGTGTTAAAAAATAAAATAGTAATAATAATATTGATAATAATGAAAATATAATGTTGTACTACTAACGTCATCTATGAATAAAGTTGTGCAACTGTAACGATAAAGTTCGGAAGACCCGATGTCGCGGCGTTTAAAAATCTCGCTATCCCTCATAAAGCTGTGCTTTTTTATAAGATAAGTATATATACTTGGTATAATTTTAAATATAAATAAGAATAAAAATGTGTAAATAAATATTTTAAAATAATACGATTATTTATCATATAATAATATTGTAAGACTTTCGTAGCTAATTACATTTTTGTTGATATAATAAACATTGTTTAAATTTAAGCTTAACATTTTCAATACATTTACATGGAGTTAGTAACCGTCGTCAGTCTATTGACGACAGTGCTGACCTGGCACTGTCAAAAACTTGAAGCGTGATAATTAAGTACTGACGCGACAGTACTGTGCTGAACTAAAAACACTATGGCAGTGCCAGGTAGCACTGACTGACAAATGTCACCTATTGACTCAAAGTCAAACTACCTTTATATTTCTCTGTTACAGTCTTGGAGTCAGTTAAAGTCGATTTGGAAAAATTACCTGTAAGTTGGAGGCGGACTTCCAATGGCGCAGCAGACCAGCCTGATGTCTCCTCCCTGGGAAACCACCTCATCTTCCGATATCGTTAGGATCCTGGGTGCCATACTCCCTGTAGGATCTGATTGAGAACAATAGAACGGTTGAAATTAAGCGGCAGTGTCCATGGCGACGCCAGATGCTCTCGGTTAGATGACCCGTTCACCGATTGTCGATGACTCATTACATATTTGCCGTGGAAGAGCCACACTTCGGTACGAATGGGCCGGCTCGACCGGAGTGATACCACAGCCTCACAGAGAACTGGCGTGAAACGACGTTGTGCTGTGTTTCGTTCAGTGAGGGAGTTTATCGGTGGCACAATTTCCCTAATCCCCTATCCCTATCCCTTCATAAAAGGCCGGCAAAGCATTTGCCACTCTTCATATGTCGCGAGTGTCCATGGGCGACGGCAGTTGCTTTCCATCAGTTAACCCGTCTGCTCGCTTGCCCCCTAAATATCATAATCATAAGTTACAACGTTTAATAAATGATTAATACAGCTAAAAACGCCAATTTCGTTACAGCAAACGAAAAACAGTTCAATTATTACCCGACTACGCCAGAAGGAGTAAATTAAAAGAAATGAAACGAAGAAGATCTACTCTAGCCGGTAATAAAATTAAGTCTTTGGATGTCATAAAACGAAACGTAACAGCGACAGTAAAACACACGAGCCACTTTTGTCTTTAACAATAAACATTAAACTGATAAATTAACAAGTTACGACGGAGCCAGGAGGCTTTAACTCGATAAAATAAAACGCGTTATACATTTTTGGTAATAAGATTTAGCGGGACAGTAAAAACAGTAAAAAAATGCGGGTGTGGACGGAAAGCTAAAAATCAAATGGTTGTTACGACAATCCATACTGAAAACGCGGGAGAGACATGCTACGACACGAATGGACCGGTTTGACTAACAAAATACCACTGATACAGGCGTGGTGTGAGCGTTGCGTTGTGTTTCGTCCAGTGACTGAGTTTAGTCGAGAACTTCCATAGTTATTCCTATTCCCGTATCTAATTTTCGTGGCTAATTCTTCCATTAAAACTCTGGAAACGCAAAGGCAAGCGAACGAACAGGGTTGAAAGTTCATCTACGTTTGCTCGCTTGCCCTCCAATTCAGCAGGTTAGAAAAGCGCCTCAGTGCTTTTTTATTTCATCCTGCTATATAGCAACACTTGAGAAATATAATAAGTAATACACTTACGGGAAACGGCGATCATGGCCGCAGCACTCCTCTTCTTCTCCCCCGTGAGTGCGTGCTGCGCCTCGCAGGAGTACGAGTTGGCGTCGTCCAATCGCGCGTCGCGCACGACCAAAATGTCGCCGCGACTGCCGCCTATGATGTAGCGACCACCTGCAAGAAGATGGACAGTTTAAAGACGTTTAGTAAAAAAAGTCTTTACTCCAGGACTGTTTCGAGACTCAAAATATTGAATTGTAATACTGCGTCATGCTACGAACGTTATATGGCACTAAAACTGAATGGCTAAAAAATGAATGGCTAAAATTATCACAAAATCGAGAACTCTGGAAGAAAAGTAAAGTAGGCTTATAATAAAAATAATAATATCTCTTGATGAGAATTTAATATTTTTACCCACCTAAATAAAAAGGTGTGCAAAGCCAAAAAATTATATATAATAATTAGATTTTTGCACCTTAGGAGTTAAAATTCTTCTAGCGCTTCGTTTCGATATTTCAGAATTCGGTTAAATTATGTACTTTTACTAGCGTATTTTCAACTTGATTCGGGATCCAAAGAACTCTTTCAAGTACAGGCAATAGAAAGAGGTTGTCTTGTTCGAATCGTTTACATCGAAAAGGCGTATTTAAGTTAAGTACGGTCAAATGTAAATCGTTCATGACTTTGAAATTGCGGGCCTCGTTTACACATTTGTCGGGGGCATTCTATTAGTGACGACGGAAATTAAAAAAAATACAATTTCCCTCTTTCTTTCTATTGTTTCCGAAGTTGTTGCTTATTTCAAGAAACGAACTTAGTTTTTCGGCAAAAATCAGCGAAGCATGAGTAGGACTCACGCGTGACGGCTTCCGTAATGAATCGTTTTATTCTTAAATAACATTAATTTAATAAAATTTGATATGAAATTTTAACAAATCGACATTTGCAGTCTTTTTCTGGAATATTGAAATCATGATTAGTTAAGTGCTGTTTAAATATTTTTATGAATAAATAGTAAGTTATGTATATTTCTAGGATTGCTATTTAAAGCATTTTGATACCCTACTCGGCCAGAAAATGGTGGAAAAAAATTTTTGTTGCGTCACAATTTAGACTTTAAAATTCGCCGTATTGATTTTTAATGTACAAATACCCAGTGTCACTTAGGGTACCATATTGAAAATTTAGTCTTTTCAAAAAACCATCAAGTACTCTACAGAATTCAATCAGTCTTTTGTTCACATATTTGCTTGAAACTCCATGGGTAGGGTGAGGGATATTATGTCTACTTGAGGATAACCACAATCGAAGGTAGTTCATACAACGAGTTGATACGTCAAAGTCACTTATTCAGCTATTTCTTTAGCTTTAAATATCTTTGTTCTTCTAGGAATCTCTCTGAGGTGAAGGCCTCTTCCAAGGATTGTTATTTCTCTCTTTCCTATGCTATAAGTCACCATTGTGGTTCAGTTTTTTTCCTGATACCGTCTTCCCATCTCACGTAAGGGATACCTCTACAGCGTCTGGTGGTCTCTGCCATGATGTTGTTGTGATGAGTAGGCACCGCAAAGGGAGATCTTCCGGTCGAGCGAGATAGCATGCTCGACCAGGGCCGAAGCCCCGTTGACTTCATTATAACATTACAAGCTTTAACATATAATACAACTAATTTCTGTGATATATGTTTGGGACTGGGACTAATAGATTCTTATCAGAAAACTGACAGACGTACATTATTCAGACCCGATTTCTTTCCGTTGGCGCCTTAATTATTTCTTTTCATTGAATTTTATGACTCAAAGCGTAGGCCCCCTAAGCTCCAAAAGATTAAAAGTCCAGATATCGCCGATGGAATTCTCGTTACAAAGGAGCCAAAGCCTGTCTATTTAAAAATGAATAAACAAAAGATCAGTAAAAATTTATTTCGTTTAAGTCCAAACATCAGCTGTGAAGCGCCCCGATCAGATAAGGCGGCTCCTGAGTTTTTCTATGAATTCTAAATGTGTGTTATGTCCCCCTCTGGCACTATCTGTCTCTCTCTAGCCACGGGGACACACTCTGTACCCTTCTCGCGGCGGGCTTGATCCCCCGATGTCTACCGATGCCCGATATCATTGTCCCTTTCGAGAGCTCTTTAGAACCTTTTGTGCAAGTTTTATGACCACTTAGTACTTAGTGCAGATTAAAAAAATAAAGGGCGAAACATGCGTTTCAGATGAGGACTAGAGCATTTAATTCCAAAAATATTTCCAGCTTCATATTCAATGTAGAGCAAAAAATAATTTTGTTAGCTAGCTGAGATTTGAGAACGACTGAACAAATTTTGCTAATTCTAGTCTTTTGACTTGGTTGAAGTCGAGGAAACGGCTGAGTGCGTGCCAATATACGGCGTACAAAACGTAGTTATTTATGATGTCGATATGCCACCTGTCTTTAAAAAGCTAAATGTCTAAAACAGAAAAATCGACTGCAGGAACCGTTGCGATTTAAACACTACAATATTCGAATTCGGTGCAAAAAATACGCCCTTTTAAAAAAAAATATTTTGATATATCCAGTGTAACTCTCACAGTAAGGACGAAAGTAAGCCAAAATCCATCAAGCCGTTTAGGCTGCAGAGCGTGAAAACAATTCACAGTCAGGTAAAAAGTGACAATTAGTATGGACCGTCAAACGTTCTTCGTGCCTTCGTGCGCGCTGGGCGCTCAGTTACATACACCCAGCAAACAGTAGAATGGTATTGATGCAAAGTTTACCGGGTTATCAAGAATTAAATTAACTATTATTTGTTACATCACTTATTTCACCTCTATAATCCCAATGACAATTTTAATGAACTCATTAACCCTAAAAACAACCGCGAAAACTTCGTACACGCCGTCGTGATGCGGGCCCGCGAGACCGAGCGATCAGAATACAAATTCTGCTGAGTGTACTTCTTATGCTGAAAGTTTCAATTGAAATTGACTCCAACAGCGCCATCAAAGATGCATTGGTTTCTAAATCTTTGAAAGTTTTACATTATAACGGCGTTGATAGATGACTTTGTTTGTTTCTACCGCGAGTCTGAAAACATGTAATCATTTGCATTTGTTTTATATATTATAAGCCATTCCTATTTATAATATTAGTAAGGATAGTAAGGAACGATCCTTACTAATATTATAAATGAGAAAGTGTGTTTATTTGTTTGTTTGTATATTTATCCCTCCTTCACGCCCTAACGAAGCAACCTGTCTACTTGATTTTTGCTATAGACTTTGTTGAAAGGATGGAGAGTAACACAGGCTACTTTTGGTTTTGAAAAAAACATGCCGCATTTTGAAAAAAATCTAATTTTTATCAGTTTCTGAATTCGACGCGAGCGAAGCCGCGGGCAAAAGCTGTTATTTAAAAAACGTACAAAGCAATCTAAATTATAAACACAACTTTTAAAATGCCAACCAACTTTTTTTTCTTTCAAACATTTAAAAAGTGGCGGTTGACATTTCAGAAAAATGCATCGGGTCGATTCGACCACACAGATAGGTTCAATTACAATGAGCCATCAAAGGGTTGAGTACGTCACTCGTAAATCAGAGCATACTCAAACTGGTTAAATTTTAATTCGATTCAATTAAATTAGTTGTTATATGAAATGAGTAAACAAATTGTAATAACTGTAAACTGAAAGCTATTATGCGAGTCGGAAATCGGAATATTATTTTTGATAACATTGTATTGCTTGGATTATTGTGACTTAAAGTGATTTTACAAAACTTAAGGCGCCTGGGTCTGTATCACGTCGATTTGGAGCCTTTTTTTTTTAAACGGGCTTTGGCCCACCACACATTCCCACCACTGTATCTCCTGTGTCGCCCGGATCAGCAGCGGTATCCAACCACGAAAAGAGAGCCCGAGGGACGTGCTAAAGCTGTCTTGGGACCCGCAACGAAATTAATCAGAAGAAGATAGGAGGAGTAGGAAATACCAGATTTTTCGCCTCGATTTGGAGCCTCTCCAAACTAAGCGGATATAGTACGGAGTGAAATGAGTTAGCGGATAATTGGCAGCAGTTTCAGGCAAACGACTATCAATGTCATCCGCACTATCACTTTACTCCGTACCTAATCCGCTATGTGTGAAGAGGCTCTTTTAAAAAAGTAATCTCTGGAAGTTCAGAGCCAGGTTGCGGCTCTAAAGTTGGAAACGCACTCGCGAGGCGCGGCGCACAGCGGATCGGAGAGGACCGTTTTAAACTGTTGGTTGCGTTATGTCAAACCTAGCTGACAGATCACGACATGGCATTGGGCGTTTTTCGAGCGTTCGAGCGTTTTTTTTTTAGCCGGCCCGGCACCGGCACTTGGGGCTCGTTTCTCCACTTACCGGTTATTGGTACACAGCGAATTTCTACCCCCATCCGCTCCAAATTATCCACCGCGCACATATAAACAACGACTACAACTCGTACACAACACATGCAAATTTGTCGGCTCCTCACCAGGTAGCATGCTCGCTACTCCGGCGCTAGCGGGACCCATCTTCCAACCGATTCCGACGCCAGGCATAGACATATTCCGACCTAACGACATCCACCATCACGCACCATTTAAAAGCCGTCTACACGGTGGCGATAGCTCGTAGTAGGCCATGTTGAGGGCTTCAAATATAAGCACCGCCGCCAAAACATACAAAATACTTCAAAAGCCTCCAATTAAATGCTAATAACAATGACAGCCAATCCGTCATTATTTCGTTCCGCGCCGCCAGTGCGTGCGTGCATTGTCACAAAGCCTTGTTACTGCTGAGTGATACCAGCTCGTTACTGTCTCATAATTAAATAACCGACTCCTGTGACTCCTCAGAAAAACCTAGAATTGTAGTTATTAACTCGCTGGGTACGTGGAAAATCAAAATACTGCGGACAATACGTTAAGTTAGTCCATTTATAAGGGAGGCAACTATATAGTAATAATATCTATGGACGCTTCACACCACGTCAGTCTGGTCCCGTGCTAAATACCTGAGGGACTTGTGTTACATGATACACATATTTAATACACATCCAAGACCCAGGAACATTGAAAAACTTTTTGCCTCATCGGTGAGATTCGAACCCGCGACCCCCGGCTAATAATATATATGGATAAAAGATGCAATAGCACGTTAGCTACTGTTCCCGTGGGTTAAACTTCTCTTAATTGGCGTCGAATAAAACTTAACCGATTACAAACTTGGGGTATTCAGTAAAAAGTGTTGGAAGTTTTCTCAATAACGTTGGATGTGAAATTACGGTGGTGTTTGTGAAGCTCAGTCGGTGAAAGTATTAAAGTTTAAGCGGCGGTAATCTGCATAAACGACGCCGGGGCTCCTAGACGGGGGAGGTAAATGTGCTGGATGAGACTTGGCCGTGTTCGCTAGAATTTTTTTGTGGTAGGTGCAAGTCTCTAATCCGCGTGTCCAACTCACGTGATGAGATGGCAACGCCAGCTATAATTGCTTACAACTTGACAGGTAACCGATTATAAACATTTTTTTGTGACGTTGTCATGACAACGCATGCGTATAGAAGACCTTGCGCACGTTTGCGCCCATGCAAAATGCTAGCGAACACGGCATAAAATAATAAGGAACCATCGATAATGTACGTCACACAAATTTCATGGTTTTTAGACCCTTTTTCTTCACAGATGGTAACATTTCTGAGGATTACCCCTATTATGACGTCACAAAATATGCAACTTTACACCTAAAAATTTAAGCTGCAAAAATATTTCAAATTTGGAGATTAAATTTCAAAATTCGAAATGTGATGTCACAATGAGGACCCACCCCTTAGTCACACCATGTCACACTTCGACGCCCCTTCAATAATTTTTGGATAATGAGATAATGGTCTCCTTATAAACTAAAACAGCATATTAAAATTTTGGATCACGCGCTTAAGGCTTGTACATGACCAGCGGGGTAAGTCTAACCTCTAAAAATTATGTTTAAATGTTTTAAAGCATATTACCCAAAAATATATATTACATTATGATATATATCATATTTTTTCCCTGAGCTTATAGTTAATCAGATAAAAAAAGTACCGTGTACATCGATTTTTTGAAGATGAACGATATTTTATACTGTACAATAATAATAATTAACAACAGACAACTTTTTGATGTCGATTTATATTTTATTACTGTTCCTAAGCCCCCCCACATTGATTACTTTGTAAAAATATTAATTGTACAGACACGCCAATTTTACTGTTTCATTAAATGTGTAGATAGATTTTCTGTTAGCGACGTTTCAAACCTGGTCCTGGTTTGAAACTCAGAATGTATGGTCAAGACCGTTGATGCATATACCAGTCTTAAAAAATACCAAGCGACCAAGAAAATGTCGGAGCCATATCCAGCCAACGCAGTTCAACGCAACCGTCAGTTCAGCTACATCAAAGACGAACATTAAACTTGCATTAGCGCTTCACTTTATTGAGACTGTATCTTATTTACGTTAACCCGCCCCCGCCTATGTGCAGGTCAAATTAAACTGTATCTTAATGACACTTTTGAAATCGTTTGCCGCGTTTTCTGTCGTGGGAGAGCCATGCTTCGGTACGAATGGACCGGATCGACCGGAGCGATAGCACGGCCTCACAGAAAATTGGCGTGAAACAGGGGTGTGCTGTGTTTTGTTCAGTGGGTGAGTTTACCGATGGCCCAACTTCCCTGATCCCCCTATACCTATTTCTTTTTCCCTCAAGGCAACGCACTTGCGACTCTTCGGGTGTCACGAATGTCCATGAGCGAAGGCAGTTGCTGTCTATCAGGTAACCCGTCTGCTTGCTTGCCCCGTGAAAATCATTAAAAAATCAAAAGTTTATTTATTTCTTTAATAGTTTTATAATAGTGGGGAGCCCAAGAGGGAATTGTGGATTTACTTTACCAAAATGTCTGATTAAGATAATCGTCGAAACTGTCAGACTTAGATAGAAGGTGTTAAAATTAAACCAAATAACTCTTTCACACAAAGCACTGATAACTTAAAGGTAAGGTAAGCCTGTAATAACACAGAAATAAAAAAGTCTCATATTTTCGCTACCAAGCATCTCTGATATTTTATGCCAAATGAAGGTAAATGCTTTGGGCCTTGCTGTCTTAATTCATAAATTAAATGTTCGATTTGTGAAAGATTTTTAACAGCATTTTCTTTTTTATAACCTTAAAATCGCTGTAGCCTCTTGTTCCACCGCTAAAATTAAGAATCCCCGCATTATTTTCCATTTTATCTAACTGTACAAAAAGTACTGGGTCTCCACGATGCTCGAATTACTCTAAAAATAACACTCTCACCTTCCCGGCTATTTTAAATTTTTATGAAAAAGTGAAAAGGAATGGTTATAATTATGTTAATGAATATGTAATTTATTAATCAATTGATTAATATATTATATATAATAAAATACATAATAACTTTTGCTTTCGCCTTCGCTCACGTCAAAAACTGTACGAGTATATATAGCTAAAAAGTAATATATATTGTTAAAATTTTTAGATAATAATCAGTAACATAAGTTCTTTAGATTTTTAACAAAACAACAAAGTACGGTGAACTTAAACATAATCATTTGTGAAAACATAAAAATCTATTTCCGACGACTAATAACAAAACTGTTTTTAAAGTAGATGAATTAACCTAGTTTGTACAACTAAATACATTTTAAACAATTGTGCGACTGTTTGAAATTCACAACTTTGATTGGACGGCTTATGTACATACGACAAAGGGACTAGTTAACCAATTCCTTTGACAATCCAATAAATATTAACATTAATATAGTGATGAGGGTCCAGTATTGAACACGGCATAATACTGTTATATAAACGGCCATCAAAACTAACTCAATTAGGAATTCAGGGTTTCCATTATTCGCTGTTGTTAATATTGTAACAAAGGGTCGCTAAAATGTTGCAGCAGCCAGGAAATGTACTCGTATTTAAATTATGGAATTATTTTGTTTCTAACTCCCGACCTAAAAAGAGGATTGCTATAAGTTTGACGTGTGTGTGTGTCTGTCTGTGGCATCGTAGCGCCTGAACGAATGAGTTTAAAACCGTTTAAAGGCTCTGTAAGTGTCAGTGAGGAAAAGTATCCAGAAGGTGTGCGAATAAAATAATAGGCACTATTGTTTTTAAATTTTAAACCTATGTTAATAACAAAGTCTACTATCCTTAAGCTAACTGGTGGTAGGCTGAGGGTCTGTTTTACAAGTTACTGATAAACTTTTTTTTTTCCGATGGGCTATTCACAACTAATGTGACAGATAGAGTAATAACAAGTGTCTCATAAGATTATCTAGCATTTAAACATGTTTGTGTTCAATGATTAGACAGATATTTTATCTGGAAGATAATATTAGTATTCGATACATATTTGGATTTTTATCAGTCAGTGGTGAAGTGCTAAAACTGTCCCTTAAATCCGGCTTTGGCCCTCCACACATTCTCATTATGAAGAATGTTAAAAGTTGCATTGACAATAAATTATTGTTAAAAAAATATTGACCTATTACTATATTTGGACAAAAAAGAAATCAATCAGAAGAAAATAGGAGGATTAGGAAATACTAACTAGTATTTCCTTTTTTTTTTTAGTATTTCCCCACCCCATCCAAAGCGGGAGACAGCACAAACTTGCTGATCGAAAGTCAAAGAACTAAAGGAGAAGTCACTTAGTAAACTATTTTAAAATTACAATGGATAACTACTCTTAAGAGCGTTCTGCACGACGGGAACAAACGTTCCGCAAAGGTGATGATGCAATGCATTTTCAATCTTACGCCATGAACTGAAGGTGCATTTTAGATATTAATGTTGTTAATGGTTAATGGACGAACGGTTTGTCAAACATGATTTTGATGCACTCCATATTGCACCCTCAGTTTATGGCGTAAGATTTAATTGAGAAGGCATCTTAGACATTAATGTTGTAAATGGTGTCCATCGAGTATAGCTATTTTGAATCGTCCGCCATTAACTGAGGGTGCGATTTGGATTGCATCAAAGTGCACCTTTGCGTGATGTTTGTTCCCCCATGTTAAGGAGGTTCTACATGTAGAACCCCCTTAACATACCCAATGAGGTGGGCACAGGATAGCTAGTATTTTTTATAACCTATTATAAATACAACAACATTAAAATTACAATCTAAAGACTAATTATTTAAATTATTTGAAACCAAAATGTAATTTAGAAACTCATTTTATTATTTTTTTATTGCACTTACCTTGTTAAAATATTATTTAACGTGCTGGTATTTGGTTAGGAGAGTTATGAAGTGAGCAAACTATTACGGGTCGCGCCAGGGCGCATAACTGTTTTAACACAACTCGATGACGCGTTCAATCAGTGTCTCGTGAAAGTAGCAGCTGAAAGTAAAAAAATAAGAATTTCGTTTTGTTAAACTCATGTCCCCAGAGCGTTTTGCACAAAAAATCTTTTCGCTTTGAGCAGTTTCACTTTCATAGCGTAACCTAAATTATTATCACTTCCTTATGTTATATGTGCGATGTACGTGACAGCATAAAAATACTCGACCATCGACAAGAAATAACAAAACAATATGTAACAATACAATGCGTAACATTACCGAGGTCATTTCGCGCATAAAACTAGTGAATAAACTCTAAACAATCCGTAGGCCGCAAAGGGTCACGGCGGTATTTAGGGCCAGAGAAATGGTCTTTATGACTAAACAACAGTGTTTGTTACCCCAAAAATAATAGAATTCGGTGCTACGCCAGGTTTATTACATCTACCGAATTAATAGGGATCACTTCTTCTGACGCTACCCGTGCCTCGTTTGTGTGTGTGCGTGTGTGTGTATTTCTATGTATCATATTTTAATACGCCAGCGGAAAACTTTGTACCCCTTTTACGAAAGACCGTTATATATAAAAGCATTGAATTTCTCCAAGTCTTAGTTGATATGGAGGAGGAGCGTGTAATATCAAAATTAGTTTAAAATATGCTTAAATCTTACATATTTCATTTATTGAATGAATAAAACACTACGCACGCTACGATATTTTGACATGACACGATAATCATACACGAAATACTCTTTTGTTTATGGTTGAGGTCTGTTTTTTTTTAAATAAAATTAAATGGCCTGGTAACGAGACCTTTATGCCAACTTGAAAGTTTGTGACCGGATTGAAAATATGTTTTTTTATAGCTCCTCTACACTATGGATTTAGATTTAGATTGCCTAATCTAGGCCTAGCCTAGATTTTGTTTTCATAAAACTAGAGGTCACACTGTGGTCGAAATTCAACCATAAATATTTAAACACATCGTGTAGGGGACAACAAAGAAATCAAGACTTGCTTGGCTTAGAAATGCTATTAGGAGTTTTGTCTACGCGCTCGCTTGCTAGCTTACTGACACTTGCTAACTTGCTATCCTAACTTGATAAACTAGCCTCGTGTATCCTGGACCTTAAGAGGGACATAGCCTGACCAAATAATAATAATGTAGGTCACAATCTACAATAATAATTATCATTTATTTTCATTAATAACATAACATGTAACATCTATGGACGCTTCAGACCACGCCAGTCTGGCTCTGTTCTAAGTACCTGAGGGACGGAAATATATTAAATACTTACTTTTTTTATACTAAACACATATTTAAGATTGTTATTATAACATCCACATATTTAATATAAATTCAAGACCCAGGAACATTGAAAAACTTTTGCTCCGTCGGCGGGATTCGAACCCGCGACCCCCGGCTTAAGCTACCAACGCGCTTACTAACTGAGCTACAGTGGCCGTCATAAAATAGCATCTCTGAATTATTTTAGTCGACCCAAGTTCTGTATAATTGGCGTTCGTTGATTGTGTAGTCGTTTATAATCGACAAGCAATCGTCCACACAATCTCTCGCATACTTTTTTGTTTTAGCGACATTCCACTTCTACGCGATCATACTCATGTTATCGTTAGTAATCGCCGATTAGAAAGAGGATTTCTTTTCATTCTACCCAATTGCGCTAGAAAGAGGATTGTATTTGAGAGTATGTATGTATAATTGTTTGACACGCTCTGCAGCCTAAACGGCTTGATCGATTTTGACGGATGAGGTATCGTTAAATTCGTTTTGATAGCGCAAGTAACACTGGGTACATTAAAAATGTAAAAAATCGAAATATCCGCCATATTGCAGTCAAAATTATGAGGTTCGAGAATTTTTTTCCGCCAATTTAGGTCGAGTAGGGTATCGAAATGGAGGCCTTTTGATAGCCATTATAGATATAAACATAACTTGATGTTTAAAATAGAATAGTACCAGCAGTAGGGGTTTTTGTTTTTAAGCATTTAGCTTATTTCAACATTTAACACAGCTTCTTCCGTCTCACCGTGAAAACCACATCAAATAAATGTTGTAACCCGGCGGTTTAGGAATTCCGCTGTGGATTTCCATAAAGATCGTAAGCTTGTGGCTGACATACACTTTATTTGCTGAATTGAATGTAGGGGCGTGCTAAACGAATCATCTATCAACGTTGGGGAAAAAAAATCCACCGTTACGACATAAAGGTGAGGGAATAGTATTCTAAAGTTGGGTTTCTAATGGAGATATAAAGAAGACATGTTGGATCTTTTCTATAAGACGAACCTGATATTGGTGGATTAGCGTGTTGGTAGCTTTATGTTCCTGGATCTTGGATGTGTAATAATAATTTATGATTTAATATAACTCTAAAATGTGTATACATATAAAAAGTATATTTATTATTAAGGAAGGTGCTTTAGTCATATTTTTGTCTGTCTACACTATTAGACAAACAAAAAATATGACTAAAGATGACTAGGTCGAAAATTTGCTAGTAAAAAAAATATTTCTAAAATTTCATAACCCCTATATTTGTGGTTTTTTAACACTTGCGGATTTTGTCGCGGAGCACTTTTTGAATACCGACGTTTCGGCTGCTTTCCAGCGGCCGCGGTCACGGGTGAACTGAGACGCGACAAAATCTGTAAGTGTTAAAAAGCCGTACCGTACCGTAAGTAATACGCGCGTAAAACTTAGAAATCATAACTTCTATATTTTTTGTTTAAAATCCCTTCAAAGTTGGGCAGGTGAGTGGATTTTTTTAGTACATTTTTTTTTTATTTTTTACCATTCGAAAAGTTAGGTAATTAACAACAACTTTCATAAACGCAACATTTAACATAGCTATCTAACAAAGTCTTCCCAGGACGCGTATAAACTACCCTAGTCTATTATGACGTCAGTTGACGTCGTAATGAAGTATTTTTGTATAATGTTTTGTATGAAGCGTTTTGGGATTAGGTCTATTTTATAATGTGATATTTGAGAATTTATGCTACCAGAGTATTTTTTACCGATATTTCTATTTTTAGGGCGTCTTTAATTACCAATAAGACGTACAAGTTTAGGTATGTTATGATCTCACAGTCGTCTATCTTCAAACTGAGAGTGCTTAAAAAATTCGGGTTCTTTGTTTAGCGCGAAACTCTTAGTCGAAACCGTAAGTCGTAGCAATTTCATGCATATTTTGACGTTTCATACGCAATTTTGTGCCCTTTTTCTCCATTTGAACTAAACTAACAATCGTCACTTTTATCTGACGCGCACTTATCTAAGTTTTTATGTAAAGTTGATTCAACCCTTGACGACAGGGCGAATCGTCACAACACTCAATAAACGGTATAGTCCCTAAGGGCTTGTAATATATTTTGGAAAAGGCCTCGGAAACGAGCACCGGATCACGTAATGGTATGCGATCTACAATACAACGGCGTAATCCTATGCAATCTTTCTTATTCTCTATTAGCTTTTGCACGGGGCTTCGCTCACGAGGAATTCGTAAATTGTTAAAAAAACGCTTTTTTCAAAAACGTACTTTTTTTTTTAAAACCAAAAGTAAGTTACTCCCCATCCTTTCAATCAAGTCTATGCCAAAAGTCGAATCAATAGGTTGCTTCGTTTGTGCGTGAAGGAAGGACAAACAAATAAACTTTCCTATTTATAATAATATATATAAATAATTCGTAAGAAGTTTGTCGCTACTCTTTTAATGCTTCTGTCGTATAAATATGAAAAATAAATGAAGGCTGATAGCTGCGAATTGGTTCAAGAAAAACAAGATACGGTATTGTTCAAATATAGGCTGTTCTCCAATTGTCAAAAAACCGGCCAGGTGCTCTCGCACTGGACTCGGGCACTATAGGTTCCGTACCAGTAAGGACCAAAAAATTGGAAACACTAGTTGTAGAATGTTAAGCAGGTAGGTTAACCGACATCGTGATGTAGACGTATATATACGATAGAAATGAAGAAACTGGCAAAATTGGAACTCCTTCGCTATTGTCTTGAGATACAGCCTAGAGACATGTTTATTTATAGACTTTTAAATTAGTTTTAAGACATATTATTGTTATTTTCCATCTTTTAGGTAAAAGATGGACCCGTGCGAGTTTCTTAC
>JAOTAV010010456.1:0-27310 GCA_026546445.1 Cyclargus thomasi | reverse complement strand
TGACATTAGAAATAAACATTTTTTTGCTTTTATCACTGCTACTCCCACAGTAAACTCTATACACGCCCTAAAGTATTGTCACTTACTTTTGTTACACCCTGTATAATCCACAGACAGTACTGAAGTGCATATTAACTACACATCAGTAATTAAGCTTCAAATAATTAGTGGCCGTTAGTTAGTTACAAAGATATTAAATAATAAAACTAATATCTATAGACGCTTCACACCACGTCAAACTGGCCTGCTAAGTCCCCGAGGGACTTGTGTTATAGGTACCAGACAAAAAAGACGGAAATATATTAAATACTTTTTATACGATACGCATATTTAAAATTTTTTTTTATATAATACACATCCATCGCGGCAACGTCGGCGGGATTCGAACTCGCGACTCCCGGCGTGAGCTACCAAAGCGCTCAACCACTGCGCCACAGAGGTTGTCGAAAAATGAGCTAGTGATCCAAAGAAATTTTCAGCATATTACAAGTAATTGATGCCATTTAGGGTGTGTATGATTCCACTTTACATTGATAGCTTTTTTTTATGACGACGAGCAGACGAGTTACCTGATGGAAAGCAACTGGCGTTCGCCCAAGGACACTCGCGATATCCGAAGAGTCGCAAGTGCGTTGCCGGCCTCTATGAGGGAATTGGGAATGGGAAAAGGGATAAGGGTTTGGGAAGTTGGACCACCGGTAAACTCACTCACTGAACGCAGCACAGCACAACGCCGTTTCACGCCAGTTTTCTGTGAGGTCGTGGTATCACTTTGGTCGAGCCGGCCCATTCGTCCCGAAGCATGTTTCTCCCACGGAAACGGAAACCACGGCCTTATAAGCGGTAGTGCTAAAGGAGCTTTTAACTTTTGTATGAACTTATAACATCAGAGTGCAAAGTGTGAGTTTTTTTTCACATTCGATCGTTAACGTGTTTCGCGTTTACTAAGATTTTTTTTCCATTTAATATCTCAGTAAACGCAATACAAGTTTAATCGAATGTGAAAAAATAACACTCGGCACTCTGGACGTTTTCTACAAATAACAAAAAAATATTTAATAGTATTATCAGAATTTTTTTTTCGCTTTGATACAAAATAATTTTTTTTGCTAGTTTTCGTATGTTAAAATTTAATTGCAATCTTGTACAGAATCAAACTTTTTAATTCACTTCGGACTACAATCGGACGGAAAAGTGTTAACGCAATCCGAATAAAATATTCGTCGGACTAGCGTAATAAATCGTACCAATTCGTATCTAGTACGAATGGGACGGACCAATTCGGTACAGTGTCCGTAATGAATTATTTCTGTCCGTGCCAGCTTGCGACGGGCCTGCTTATAGTGCTTATGTAATATATCTAGACCTAAGCGTCACTTACATGTAATTAATTTTGGCAATTCGTCTTCGTCTTACACTCGAACGTCTACAGAATTTCGTTGTCTTGGATGTCAACAGTATTTTGATTTTCTGTCTTTAAGTTTAGGTCTAAAGTATAATACTAGTTACTATAACACTTTAGACCTTATTTTAACCCTAATCCTAAAAAATATAAAACACGCTTTTACTTACAAACATTAAGTATTACAGAAGAATTATGTACCCCGGGATACTTATGGATAATAACCTAAAATTACCCTTGACCGTCAGGAGAAACATGTAAGGGAGTTCTTTTTCTGTCACATAACTTTGTCTCTGCATGAAGCAGCTAAATTGTATTTGACTTAAAAAATTGGGCTTGACATGTATTGATGCACAATGGGAAAATCGAAAGAGAGCCAGTTAACGGACCTACTTTTTTTGGTCGGAATATGTTCACTTCATGTAAGTTGTGAAATAAGATGAGTTTGAAATAGCCCAAAATTACTTAGATTTACGATATGTACGAGTATCTGTTTCAGCTTCTCTGATTGTGTATTGAATTTGACGGCGTTTATCACGTGTTTGACTGAAACGAGTTTAATATGGTTTTCGGAAAATATTTGTTACATTTGGTAAAGTTTTTACTATTGCAACTAACTTTCTGTTTTGGTTTTTAGTTAACTGTTACACACTATTATTATAATTTTTTTCTTGACAGTATCTTAACCTGTTGTATCAATTTCAATAATTTAGAATTTCGAACCCCCATTTATTTACATGAAAGTAGGAATTTTTAATTTGGCACGTTTGTCGCGGTCGGAACACGGCGCGGGTAATTACTCGTGTCGTTTGACGGTGCGGCTTCAATAAGGCTCTTCATTTTCCCGCTCAAGGTGCGTATTCAACTCATTAACCCACAATTAGTACGGATATGGTACCCGGCTATATATTATGGTACCCGCTTATACACGGGTACGAGAGTCTTGGTATATTTTTAATTTAACTCCGCGTGACTGTACTCGGCAAAGAAATGAAAGGTGAAAATTTTATTTTTAATTAAGACCCGTATTTAGGTTAAAAACTATTCGCTGTGTATTTTTATTTAATTAAATGAATAAAAAGGGCTGTATTATATGATGGTATCAGTTGATACAGAACTAGACTGCGGATGCAAACCCAGATGACAGACAGATTACGACTTACATGGAATTGACGTGGTCCGTCAACTGGCTCTGTTTTAATTTCTTTCATGGTACATCGAAACTGAGCAGACGGCAAAGAAAAGTAAAGGCATTGTCATTTTTTATGAAGGATAATAATTCTTCATAAAGCCGACTTTGCGCCGATTTTCTGTGATGTGATATTTCACGAGCCAACCCATTCGTGTCGAAGCATGACTGGCTTTGGTTTTCATTTTAATTATGAATAAATTTGACTTGCGGCTCGTTCACTGCGGCTTGTGGAATTCGGAGCCGAGTAAAAATACGAACATTCTTGTTTTCTACTTTAGGAAAATATTATTATGACTTTTTTCCACGCCTAAAAGTACAAAACAAACGACCAAAATCTAGGCTATTGGTTCCTTCAGTTACGACTTTATACGCGGTTATAACAAACAAACATGCTTTTCTACTTATAATATTAGTATGTATAGGGGTTTTGGTCAGTGCCCTGACTATGTTTACTGGTGTAGCATAATCTTGATTAAATTCCTCCATCCCATCTGTCCGTCTGTATGTAACGTGATATTATGTAACAATCGAGATTAAATCCCAAATTAATTTGGTGGCTCGTGTTAGCTGCGTCATTTCCGCTAGGTAAGGGTGATTAGGGTGGGTACACGCTGGACTAAAGCTGCGCACAGACTGTGCTCTTACTCCAATTAATAAAAACAATAATAATAATATCTATGGACGCTTCACACCACGTCAATCTGGCCCCGTGCTAAGTACCCGAAGGACTTGAATTACAGGTACCAGATAACAGAAATATATTTAATACTTTTATACTAAACACATATTTAAGATTTTTATTATATAATACACATATTTTAATACACATGAATGGCCTAGGAACATTGAAATACTTTTTATTCCGATGGCGGGATTTGAACCCGCGACCCCCCGCGTAAGGTACCAAAACGCTCAACCACCGCGCTACAGAGGTCGTCAAATTGTATGTGAAGTTTATTTTGTCAACATGTTGATTGTAGTAAATTATTGTGATGTTATAATTTTTTACTGGTATAAATATATTTATTTTTTAAGCAAACTTTTGCCCGCATCTTCGACCACGTTAAAAATTATTTTCATACCAACGTACTATATCTCGTTTTTCCACTAGAAGGCGGAATTTAGCAAACTCATTTTTTGGGCTGTGCGTTAATAGCTAGGCCACTATGTCAGTCAGTCAGTCAGTCATCTTTCAGTTTTATATATTTAGAAATACCATATTTTTGCTGCTTTTAGAATCATTTTTTGACGAACTTACAAAGTAAAAAGAATCAATTTGTATTTATGTAATCATACATTCATGAGTAAACTCAAGAAGTACTTAGCCGATTTTATAAACTCTTTCCCTATTAGATTGCTCTATTATCACAAAGACCATGTCAGTCTAAAATAATATGCGAGTGGACTCATGTAGGTTTTCTTATACTGGTTGGGTAGTTGACTTGGAATATAAAATCCTTTTGATTCCGATTAAATGCTCCCGTTGGAAAAATCAACGGGGGCAAAGCCGCGTAAAAATTCTAGTCCATAATAATTCGACGTAAGTAAAGCCACCTATCGGATAAAAGCTAAAACTCCATTAGAATTTGGCCACACGCGTCGACCTTCACCATGATATATGTGGGCGCATTGTTCCGACGTTAATTATATTTGCACTGGTGGAGCCCGCGGCTTTGCCTAATTAATACGGTACGCGGATTTTTGGAAGATAAGGCCGCACATTAAGAACGTATTTTATTAAGCATTAGCTGGCTCGCGCTAACTTAATAGTACCTTTATAATTTGTTTCAAAACAGAAATATGCTTACAGCAATAGGGGATATGCATGATTTTTTTTTCATTCTTTAAATAAATCTACCGTTATTGAAAAACGATGTACTGCAATCAGTTTTTTGTTAAAATTGAAATCAACAAAGTTACACAGCCTTTAAAATAGTCAGTTAGAAAGAGAATTCCGATATTGATTGTGAGTCAAAGTCTATAAGCTGAATACATAATTCATACTAAATTACGTTTTGAAATAAAGAAATATGTAAAAAACTTAAATCGCTAATATCTTACTTATTTCTTAACATACTTCAGAGATTTTTTGTCATTCTGTATATCTTTAACCTCACTATCATCATAATTTGCGTTCAATAAATTTTGTTTCATACGAATCTTTTCTATTGCAGACATAAGGGGAAGAACCGGGGTAGCTAGAATTCTACAACATTTGAGCGTCGCATTTTCTTTACAAATCTTGTTACTTGCCTAGTTAATCATCAAGCTAATGTTTCTATATGCTAATAGCTGTATTATATAGAATCTACTTCTTTTTAACAATAGACTTACTAGACAAACAGACATATTAATATAACAGTTACAAACATTAATATAAAATTTCGGTTATTTGATAGAAACTGCTTCCAGCAGTAAGGCCGCCATTTCGGATATATATATTTTTTGTCCTGTTTGTAATTATGATTTTTTTGTTCGAATAAAGAGATTTTTTTATTTATTTATTTATTTATAACAGTATCAACTAATACACCGAATTCAATGAAAAATAAAAATGGTATATTTACTGCAGCTATTGCTAAAGCCACAACAAGTCCAAGTGTGTGTGCGATACTTAATAGAACTAATTTCTATTTTTATTCTATTCCTAGCCGAATCAGACAATCAAATAGTTAGTAAATTTGCCAAAAAATGACCCATATGTCAAATTAGAAAATGAACCCATGACCTCCTAGCCACTAGAACTAGGGGTGTATTTAGTACATAACGTATAATATATACGTCAATCTAGACGGTTCGTAATCCGCTACAATATTAGCTGTCATATTGATAATGAATTCACTCAGGATTACCCGCAGTGACAGCACTCGGCTAAATTAACGTAGGGCTAAACACGACCTACGTTATGTTATTAACGGAACACGATGTCAAACAGTAGTAGTCATGTAATAAAACTACAAAGTAAATAATATTTTTTTAAGAGCGTATGCTGTACCTCCCCGATAGTATTTTAAACATACGTGGTCTAGTGGCAAAGCCATGGTACGGCACGAATGGGCCGGCTCGACCGTAGTGTTGCTACGGCCTCACAGAAAACTGGCGTGAAACGGCGTTGTGCCATGTTTCGCTCGCGAGTTAACTGTTGGCCCAATTTCCCTAATCCTTTCTAATCTCCTTCTGGAAATGTGGAACTATTCGTCCTTATGGACTAATAGTTCCACATTTCCAGTAAAATTGTATGCAGCTTCTAAGAATTCGTTTTGAATCTTCAATAGCAATCCGCATGTAACTTTACACGCGCTATACAAAAGTTGCATATGACTCGGTACTTGTGGGCGCCATTGTGCTCTTTGTTCCTCAAAATCAAACATGGCGGACCATTGTTCGGGCCCCCTAGCGGTTCTTTAAGGGAAACTTTAGTTTCGACTACGATCGTCTGTTTTCTTTTATTATTCGGCCATTATAACCACTGCAAGTGTGAAATTTTTCAAGGACATAATCGTGATTACACTGTATTCACTGAGTGAGAGATTAAAAGTTTATCCGCTGTAATTGAGTTATGAAAACTTTATTTATTAATGTCTGAGCGGTCTTTAATTTAGATGATTCTATCAGTTTGGTTACTTTTTTTATTTTAAGTGAGGTGACGTAAAAATATGAACAAAATATAGTTAGAAATAATGATACATTCAAAACAACTCTACCAAATAAATCCTTATAACAATTTGACAGTCTAGTTCAGACGGAATTTATTATTGTTTGGGCGAACAGACAATACGTTAGTGATTCCCATTCTAACGTTATATTTCTTGGCGCAATGCCAGAATCGATTTTTGGCACTTGGCGTTAATTATACAATAATGGCCATCGATAATCGCGAAGTACCAAGCTCGAAGAGGGAAGCAGGCGTTCTCATTTACTTTATACTAATTCGGACGCCATTGCTACGCAATTTTTCGCCCGTTATACAGGCTGATGTTTATTCTCCCCGGGGGGGTGAGAATGGGGGTGTACGTGATTTGAAAACAAACACGTTACATTTGTTGAATACTGTATTCGTCCTCTATAACTCAAACGCTCCCTGAAATGAGACGTACGATATTTGCAGTCTTGTTACAATATAATAAATATTGTTACAATATAATAGAATAGTTTCTTGGACAACAAGTTTGTTTTATTCTCAAATTATTTGTCGCAAGTTTTTTATTTTTAAGAAATTATGTCATTTATATACTAAGTGAATTTTAATAAATGCTCATTTCATTTCATTCATTACTGTAAATTAGAGCGGTTGAGATAGTTCCGGCCATAATAAAATTTCTGTTTTATTACCTTTTATACTTATTTTGAAATTTTATCAAGGTAAGATGAGACTAAAAAAATCCAAAGTATTTTCGAAAGATACTTTAAGAAAAAAGAATTTCAAATGTTGTTAATCTGACTTAAACTAATGAACGGCTCGGTTTTAAACTTGAAATATTTTTAAGCCCAGGGATAGCTTACCTTGGAATGAAAATGATACAATGTTCTTTGGTTGAACAAATATTTAAATAGTAATAACGACTATTATCAATAATTTAAACGAAGTTTTCAAAGTCCTGGACAGCGTTTAAATTAACAACCACCGCCATAAAAATATTCTATTTGTAGTTCTATCGTTTATTTTTCCAATTCAATTCTTCGATCAGCACATATTTGTTTTGCGAATTCCACACTTTTTATTTGTGTCACGTTTATTTATACATCCTGTATTTACTTTTTCGTAACAGAATAAAAGTAATTTAAAAGTTTTCTTTTTCACTTTTCCTGAATCAAATCGATGATTCCAACCGCGGCCTGTTTCTAACAAAAACCCATTCAAGGTATTGTTAGGTTAGTTGACATACATTAAAAGTTTTATAAAAATGAAATATAATTACTATTATTTTGTAATTGAAAAAAGCATAACATTTAACGAGATATTTAAACTATTCTAGTAGTTATGCTGCTATACATACTTTTTTCCCTGGGTTTCGGCCGTGTTGCGATTTCCGGTTCCCGATTAATTAGTTTATTTATGATGCAAAGCGAATGTTTAAAATTTCATAACTAGATGTTATCCACAACTTTGTTAAGCCGTGACTTGAATATCGTGCGAGAAGCGTTACATTATTTCTTAATTCCTTCCTTGGGACTAAAAACGTTAATCCAACATGAAAGCCTGAGCTATTAAAGTTGTACTCTTTATCAAAATATTTCACCTTATTTGTTTACCACAAGCGGTGTCGCTGGAAGAGTTATGTTTTCTCATAATTTAACATAATGTTCCTGGCGACGGTCAAACTGTACCCTAATTAATAAATAATAGAATTGTTCTTGCGTTTGGCAGCAAAATGGCGACATTAGTCACAGCCCCCAACCCCCGCTACCTAAACAATGTCAGTAATTATTTCCTCTATGAAATACCCCATTTGCCCCCCACTTTCTGTGGCCCCCATGGAAGATACTGTCCAATAATTCTGTAATTGGATTATTTGGGGTAAACTTAAGACAATAGATATGAGTTTTAATGGAGGATATCCCGAGTTTCGTTTTCGAAATGAAATATTGCTGTGACTCGTAAAATTTTATTGTTGATATATATCAACAATAAAATTTTTGTAAAAAAGGTAGGATTTTATACTATAGTTTCCAAATAATTTCTTCTGAAGCATCTGTCAGTGGGAATCTGTCAAAAAAGTCGTGGATAGCCTAACATAACCTTTATAAGTAAGCGGTGAAACAGGCCCTAAGAAAACTTACATGACTTTAATTTGATGGCTAACTAACCATGTAAAACTCATTTCTATCCAAGGAACATGTTGGATTTTCTATCTGTCAACTTGTCTGCTCTAGAACGTTGGATTGGTAACCTTTCTTGGCTGTAGTTGAACCTTGAGCAGAAAGAAAAACATCAGAATAATCCAAACCTTCGTGTCTTAAAAACATTTACTCTGCTATGTCACCTAGGCCTAACGATATATTGTGTTTAATGGTTTCCCAAACATATAGACAGGGGTCAGTGAAACCCAATAAGCGTTGCCCAGAATTTATAGGCTGTAATTCAAAGTGCAGCCCTATTTGTACCAGCCCTAGCTACCCTAGTCGTCTTATCCACCAAGATTAAGACTCTATTGTAATCGAATAAGACGTATTTTCCTTTGATCTGTAATTATATTTTAATTGCTTGGCGCTACCCATGTTTCGCCACTTCTCGTTTGAGTTATTGTCGCCTTGCTCTTGTCTTAGAGCTCATTCACACTTATCCGTCAAAGAAAATTCGTCTTTTTTCACAAATCTTTATTTTGATTTGCATGGTCGGTTATAAATTAACCGACAACTATTACGGAATCGTGAAAAGTGTCGGATAAGTCATAAATGACGTTTCGTCTTTGTTTAAAAACCTTCAGTTTTAATTAATGAATCGTTATGACGAATCGATGGGGACGACTATGCCTTGTTGGTCACGAGTTCAGAGTGAACATCTATTCAGATATTTTTAAAGAATTGTGAAAAAACTCGATTCCGTGTATGCAATGTGAACGTTCAACCTGTATTACGTATTGTCTTTTTCGAAGAATCGTTAATGACAAACCTAGTGTGAATGAGCCGTTAGTCTGTTGAAAAGTCTTATGGCAGCACTCATAGACATTTAACTTTTAAAGAAGACTTTGGTAGTAAATGTGTGTTCGGGTTAAAATAAAAAATATTCATTAACTTAAAGTTGAATCGAAATTAAGCCTTTAGACACACCTTCTGCATCAACATACTATCAATTTTATTTTAAGCCATCTACCTCCTAAACATTTTTAATGAAGCGTTAAAAAATAATAAGATAAAGAGTATCCTATTTTTTAAGTCAGCTAATTCCCTACCTGTATTCCAAATTTCATTGACGTACTATTTGAAGGACGATTAATGGACAAACATCGAAACGAACAAACTTTTTTATAGATCCGTCAAAATAGAGAGTGATCTATTGATATGTTATTTCTGAATAGATCGTGTGCTCAAAATATTTATATAATATAGTTAATCATTAATACTAATAATATGAGATGATGATGCTGAGGTGTTTATTTGTTTTATTATATTATTTTGTTTACGCCCAATCTCAGGAATTAAAGGCCGGAATTGAAAAATTATTTTTTGTTGGAAAGTCAATTTATCGAGGAAGGCTTATAGGCTATATGACATAATGCTACGACCATTAGGAGCCAAAGTGTAATCAAAAAAATGTTGTAAAACGGTATAATTTATCGTTTTCATGCAGACGTCGTCGCGGCAACAGCCAGTACCTTATAGTTTGCCAAAATGACGTGTATTTCAAATCGGGCACTATGAAGTTTGGCCAAAATGAAAGTTGGTCCGGAGTTGTGATGTGGCTGTCATAAATCGTCTGCCGAGTTGCTGACGCGGCAGGTAACTGTTATTAAGATTATATCAACAAACTTGCCAACTTAGGGATGGTATTGGCCGTTTGGGATATAGATATTGGAAGATCTGCATGAGATATGATTGGTTATTGTTGTACAGGGTGTTCTTAGATAAGCTACACATTATAAAGGGAATTGCCTCTATTGTGCTATTAATGTGGATGAAAGATACAAGTGTAGAGAAAACTGTGGGATCGACAAAGCGGACTTTTTAAGCGGCTTATGATATTTTCATTATTTGTGCTTATATATAACATATTATATATAAAAAGGTTTACTTCATAATTAAACCGTGGATCTATATTCAATGGAAATAACTATAAGTAGTATTCTAATTACTCATTTCTTTTGTTTCAGGTAATTTGTTCGAAATTCAGAATTAGCAAAAAAATTTAATAAGGATAGATTATTGTTTTTTAACACACTAGAACCTCGACAACTCGAACTTCGAAACCACTTGAACTTCAAAAATATAGTTGATCGTTTGCCATCGGAGGGTAGCTACCCTTGATGACGTAACATAAATATTTTGTGTTTCCATTGGACTTTACCTATCAAGTTTTCACTTTATTATGATAATCATCATTAGTTCCGTTAGTGTAAAGAAATATATATATATACAGAAATGCGCCTATTCTCCCTTCTCAGCATCTCTCTCCCTAAGGTTGGCTGGTAGATAATGCCACAAGGCATTAAACCCGCCTTTGTAAATGTTTGCATAAAGTGTTTAAATAAATAAAATAAATAAATAATCCCTTTAGAGCACAAACACTATAAGCTAAATACAATTGACAGTCAGGGATCAAGAAAAACCGCGCCTTAATTTTCATCCCCAATCAAATAATGTCTTCCGCTTATCTCCTAATGCTCACTGCTGGAAGATAATTTATATTTCAATTAAAAAACCCTCTTAACCTTACCGCTCGACTGATTCTTATATTTATGGCGGTTTTAAAAAAGGAACAAGTTATAAAAAAGTTTCGACGTGTCAACCAACTTCGCCATCAGGATAACAGCGCTCTTTTTAAAAGTGCTCAAATAAATTGCGTTAGAGATGACAAGTTTTTATACGTATGAGAGTTTGTTCTTAGATAAAGTGGCACGCAAAATCGTCATGATCCGGGGAACCTCTTGAGGTTTATGGTCTCCTAGTTTTTGGTCACGGCTTCTCTTGCGTGGAATCAGAAAATACAAATTTTTTGGGATTGTGATATTTTTCCGATACCAAAAGTAGCTTATTCTACATCGTTTCAACTCCTATGCTAAATCAAGTCGATTGGTTGCTTTGTTATGGCGTAAACAACAAACAAACAAATACATTATTCCATTGAAAATATATTTTTTTAATGATATTTTAGAGGGTAAGCGAGCGAGAGGTAAACGGGTTACCTGAAGGAAATCAACTGCTGTCGCCCAGGGACACTCGCGACATCCGAAGAGTCGCAACTGCGTTGTCGGCCTTTATGAGGGAATGGGGATAGTGGATTAGGGAAATTGGGCCACAAGTAAACTCACTCACCGATCGAAACACAGCACAACGCCGTTTTACGCCAGTTTTCTTTTTTTTTTGTCAGTTTTCGTTTGTGATACCGTGGTATCAATCCGGTTGAGCCGGCCCATTCGTGCCGAAGCGTGGCTCTCCCACGGCAATCAGTATGGAAGTCCAAATTCTGGCAGGTTTAATGTGACGGCAGCTATATTTTTGGGTTTTTCAAGACTCCGCGTAAAGTCTTGCAAAAACGCGCTTAACCATAGACCAATTATTCCTCTATGGCTTAACTAAGAATTCATTATCATTGATTAGATTATTTTTTTATTTTATTACATTTAAGCCAATATTTATTAAATTTAAACCATCCCATAATCCTCACGAAGATTGACGGGAATCGCGAGTTCTCATTATTTCGATCATAATTCCGAAACAAATCAGCCGAAAATATCTCCACTCAAATTAAATTACAGAAATCATCTAAAAGCGTTATTGTATAATGATGAATCGAAACAAAATAATGATGGAGTTCGTTAACAAAACCCTTAATGTTATTCGCCAATTGTCGAGTGTCTCGTCTAATTGCTGGCTTTCCTTAATTAGAGCGGGACAGACTGACGTGTCGTCTCCGTCTGAGGGGAAAATCTGATGATACCAAAATGGGGTTGACGAATTTTAAACGAATCAAAAATTAAAAGCTTTCGTCTTTGTAAGTTCGCGAATCTTGTTTTGTTAATGCAATTTTTATGGGGTCTTTTGGTATCTTTTTTTCATTATGATGTTGCAACGAATTACAAAAGAAGACGAAATCTAAAAACAGATGTGTAAGTAACATCAAAAAATATGAATAAAGCATATAAATTAGCATTTGCCCTCGGCGTCGCGTAGAGTTCAAAACCCTCGTTTACAAGTACGCGTATTCTTGTAGAGCTAATTTAGGAATATAATAGTTCTTCGGAAAAATACTGCGTTTTTTTTATTCCATTAACTAAATCTTTGCCAAAAATTAAACCGATTAGTTGCTTCGTGAAAGCGTGAAATAAGTATTATCTCATTTTTGCAGTTACAATATTAATATGGATGTTTTGTGTAAATAACTTGAAGTAAAGAAGTATTTATGATTATAATTCTTATAAAAAAGCCACGTTATAACAAGAAAAGTATAAAATTTTTTAATGCAATCAATCATCCCCTCGTATAACAATTGAAAAAAATCCATGTTCAGAAGCAAAGCACTAAGTTATCTGAAGACCACAAGGCAAGTTTCACAAGTAAACGAGACGACTTAAACGATTTCCGTTTCCGAGAAAAAACGAACATTTACAATCCTAGACTATTATGGAAGATATTACAGAACCGTCAAAGTTAAATCGACTCGCGATTTTCACAGCGAAGTATAATACAGTCTAGTGTAGTGTTCGTACTTAGATACATTGAAAAGTATGGTGTTATATATGAAAAGTAAGTGATGGTACTTTGTGGTGTGTATGTGTCACGTATCCGCATACGTCATCACAGTTGACTGTGAAATAGATAAGCCGTTTCAGAACGAGGGCGGAACTACGTTTTGTATGAAAACTCTTCCTCACACGGAGCGTCCGTACCTATGGTTCATATTGAAACCCGGGTGGTCAAGTACATAATACGGATGCTCATTGCCGTGGGAGAGTCATGCTTTGGCACGGATAGAGCGGCTCGACCCGAATGATACCACGGCTTTACAGAAAACTGGCGAGAAACGGCTTTGTGCTATGTTTCGCCCTTTCGGCCCAACTTCCCTCATCCCCCTTTCCTATTCCCCTATAAAAGGCCGGCAACGCACTCGCGACTCTTCGGATGTCACGAGTGCCCATGGGTGACGGCACGGGCGGTTGTTTTCCATCAGGTAATCGCTTGCCCCCTAAAAATATCATAAAAAAATGTATCAGAATTTAAAGTTGATAAAAATTAGTCGTTTTAAAACGAGAGCGGAACTACGTTTTTGTAAACTCTTGCTTACAGGGGGACCCTGAGATGTATTTGAGGATTTAACCGTTAGAATATAATCGCCATGCCCATGATGACGGTTATAAGCTGGCGCAGCTGTACCAGCGGTACGCAGTATCAATCGCTCGACGAACCTGTAGCGAAGCCGTTTCGCATACATACAATCAATAACTGACCTACTTACCGAATATAAGGACCAGTGAAAATAGGGAATATAAATGTAACAAAATTGATTAAATGCAAATTATTATGATAGTGGACTTAAAGATATATAGAGAATGAAAAAAATCTCTTATTTCTGTTAGATATTAGCGAATTAAGTTTTCTACCCATCTCTTTCTCTCAAAACGTAATTTAGTATGAACTTTGTATGCAGTTTATAGACTTTGACGCCACAGTCAATATCAGATCTCTCTTTCAAACTGACTTATTGAAGGGCTTGTAACTTTTTTGTTATCAATTTTATAAAAAAACTGAGAAGATAAACTGAGAAATAATTAAAATTATGCATATTACCTATTACGATAATCTCCTTTTTAAAACGTTAGATAACTGACTTATGCAAAGGGATAATAAGGAAAAATCATTTATTTCCTGGGTAACTTTGAAGGAAACATTTTCAGAATGTCTACATGTTGACCACCGGTACTACGATACCAGGAACTAGGCGTGCGAGAAGAACCGGCGTAAGAAACTCCCACAATAAATAGCCCTAGAACTGTCACACGCCTATGTTCCTTAGGGTTCGTTGACATCAGAGCCGGTTAGCTCTATCGTACCCTCAAATCTACCTTAAATATAGAGCTTAAGTAAAGCACCGTGAGGTTTTAGTGGCTAGATTCTGCTGGAGAGTCCCACATCGTGACACGTCCCCCGATGCTGAGGATGCGTAGAGGATTTCCCCATGATCAAGAAAGCGTTGCGAGGCGTTTTAGAATTAGCCAGTCAAATAAGCAGGGGGGTTATTATGACCTCTTATTCCCAGCCAAGTTCCAGCCAGTCAGCAGTCACGTGACACTAAATACGTGAAGTTTGACGTTCCCTAATGTTACAACATGTTTAAAATACATTCATAGATCACAAAATTAATATTGATTCAGTCAGAATAATAAGACGCTTTAATACGAAAAAAGAACAAGGCAATTGTTGGACGTATATTGAATTGCCTGGAACCATGCAGGTTTGTAATGTTCATAATAGCCCCCAGGTGGCAGCAGCAAGTCCGTCAGTGTAAGTTTTCCCGTTTTGTAGTCAAACTTAGCTTAAATTTAAGACAATAGGTTAAAAAGAAGATATTTTCAACCTTTCCTGTAAAACAATCGCACGACAGAAAGAAACACTTGGCACAAATAATATTCAGAGAGTTATTCGTATTCAAAGAATGCTGTTCGAGAATGCCTAACATTATGAATATGCATTTTTGTGGTACTCCGTTGGGGTCTTTTCGCACAATTAAGCCCCGTCCCCCGACTTCCGGTAGAGTACTTCCGGCCGACGATTACCGCCAGATATTGATTAAAAATGTGGGGTGGGGACTGTGTGCTTCTTAACAAATAATAACCAGCAATGAGAACTACATTATGGAGTACAGTGAGATCTATAGTTGCTCGAAATGACTAGGCATGGAATTCCTTACCAATTCTGACGTTTTAAATAATTTATTGTGCCAACTAAAGGTACGGTTCCATCCAAAGCGACAGGCAGCGACACAAATATTTTTGTTGCGTCGCATGAAGTTAAAAAGTGAAAACTATTAGGTACTGCAGTCAACCCAATTGCTAAAGAATAGCATACACACAAAGCAATCTTATAGATCCATATCAATATGAACCATAAAAGTCCCGTAAAAACAATATTGTAGCAACAAAAAGCGATACAAGTTATGGTTGATGCAAATCGGAAATAATAAAAACAATACGCCCAGCGTTACGTATGAAAAGTTTATGGCTTAACGGAATGAATGCTTTGCAATAGTTTTGTTTTACGTCTTCCTTAAGGTCTACTTTTATCAACATTTCAGTCCCTTATCCGCAGTAGCTTTAACGTGTGTTTGAAGCAATAGTATTTGTCGATACTCGATAATAAGACATTTTTTGTATGGCAAATACAGTTTCACGAGTGACCGCCAGAGGCGCTGTGAAATTTTGCCGTACTAAAAATTTACGTAGTGGGTATCGAGTATCGACAAGTACTATAACTGCTCTAAACTCATGGTAGAGCAACAGGAATAATGCATGCGTCTCTAATTTTACTAATTAATTGATAATAGTAAATATTATGCATATTTTTTTATTATTTATTTAAACAAATCTTTCGTTATTGAAAAACGATTTAGTTCAGATCAGTTTTTTGATAAAATTGAAAACAACAAATTTACGATACTAATTGTTACGTCAAAGTCCATAAGCTGCATACAAACTACAAAGTTTATACTAAATTACGTTTTGAAAGAAAGAGATGGGTAGAAAACTTAATTTGCTAAATACTTTAAAGAATTCAGAGATTTTTTGTGATTCTGTATATCTTTTAGCCTACTATCATAATAAATTTCATTCAATAAATTTTGGTTTTACACGCATCTTCCCTATTAATCAAATAAAAATTTTACAGCTAAATCCCTGTTTTATTTCTTGGGGGCAGAATTTATCAAAGTCCTATCTTAGACGCTGCCTTATTATTTTGAGAGCTGATAGCAAATTTTGATTATATAGTATTTGAGGCAAGCTGAAACTTGGTCATATACCTAACTCTCCTATTACATCCCAATACGACACTGCAGACCAGGCTGATGACAAGCGGGGCCTACCGTGCATTTTACCCAGAGTAAAAAAAAAATACATATTGCCTCAAATATGTAATTTTTTTTCCAAAAATATATTTTAGGCAACATGTATTTTTATATGTTGTAGTTGTATATATTTAAAGTATAGAAAAAATGATATAAGTCAGATGATTTATTGATTTGTCTAGGGGGACTGGTTGTACTGCTGGGCTAATTTGTAGATTTACACCATTCTCAAGTCCCCTAGAACATACACAAATTTCATCATCACCGGTCCAGTCGTTTCGAAGGAGTTCAGTGACAAATACACGCACAAAAAGAATGTATTAAGATTTAATTTCCTCATTTATCGCCGTTCACTATGTAACCTCTTTGAGGAGAAAATTTCCACTTTTATGCCGCCGTAAAAAAATTATGATAAGTCTCCCTAAAATCTAAATTGAATATGAAAAAATCAGCAGAACTTAGTACTAAATTTGATGAAGTGGTAAGGGCCTTCACATCTCGAATTCACTTTATCAAAGTAATAGCTTGGTACTTTCATTTTGAGCCTTGCCGTCAAAGAACGGTGTTTATTACTTACATACCAATATTATAAATGTGAAAGTGTGTGTGTTCTCTCTGCCTCTTCACACTCAAACCGCTGAACTGATTTTGCGAAAATTTGGTATGCTTATACTTTGAGTCCCAGGGAAGGACATAGGATACTTCGTATCCCGGAAAAATGTCCTTTCCCACGCGATAAACGAATCTTAGCGCAACGGAGTTGCGGGCATCATCTAGTATATATTTTGCACGCCAATAAAACTGAAAAAACTGAAGATTAGTTGAATACTGAACAATTTAGTATAACGATTGTAAGGGTTTAGGTGACTTAGTGGAATATTTCATTCCAATTAAATGATCCCATGGAATTAAACAAGAATTCGGGTAATAATTAGACTAGATAATAATTAGATAATATATATAAGAGTAGCCTTTGTGTAGTCAAAGGTTTGGAAAGCAATGCTCATTCTTATTCACAAAAGATGTGATTATGAAATGAAAATCATTGACATAAATAACCCGCGAGCATAACAGTCAGAAAAACACAAAAATCGAAGATATATTACAGTGTGGAACCATGGGATTTATTAGACCCGCGCCAATACCACGCTTTTAGCTGATGAAATATCGCGCATATTTTTGAAGGGTTAAAAGACCATAAATATCCCATATCCGTATAATCGGCCCATCTCCTCGCTACATTAACCGCGCAGAAATTCTCAACTGATATTAAGATTCATTAAACTTGGTAGTTCCCGTTATCTGATTCACGACAAACTTTCGGTCCTCCGAAAACATACGGGCGACGCGTCATCATTACACGATGAGTTAGGGTTGAAATATTCTTTAGGGGTATTATAGTCAATGTACTAAAGAACGTTATCAAATATTTTGAGATGCTAATTTCATTTATAAAGAGACTTCTTTATTATATTTAGAGGGCAAGCGGGCAGACGGGTTACCTGATAGAAAACAACTGACGTCGCCCATAGACATTAGTAACATCCAAAGAGTCGCAAGTGCGTTGCCGGCCTTTATGAGGAAATAGGGAATTGGGCCACCGATAAACTCACTCATTGAAAGAAACACAGCACAATGCCGAGGAGGTGAGGCCGTGGTATCACTCCGGTCGAGCCGGTCCATTCGTATCGAAGCACGGCTCTCCGACGGCAATGAACATCCGTATTATGTACTCGAGATCGGAAAATGTCTCATTGGTACACGCCTCCACCGGGGTTTGTACCTGCACCCTCTCGAGTGCAAATTAAAGTTCTTACCCACTAGGCTACGGACGCTCTGAGTACACGGCGACTTTTTGTAGTGTAAAGTTGACATTTCGATCCTCGATGCCAGCGGCCGCGACACATAAAAATTGAAATAAATTGTCACAATATGACGCAAGCAATAAGTTTTTTTGTAATGACATTGGTGTAGCTACCCATGTCACCGCTGCTTTGTAGTGACATAGAGGAAAATGTAGCCTATAGTATTTATCATACAATAGCGTTTCATCGGATTGTTACTTTAAGATACGGCTTTTCGTCAGTTCCTTATTGCGTATGTAAGGTGACAGTGAGGAGTAAAACTGAGCTAGGTTTGTAGTCTCATCACAAGTTTTTTGACAAAGGGTCGATCGGTGCAGACAGGACAGGTCACAGCGTATGCAGTGTTGCATCAAATTTTCTTGCCTTCTAAAGGTCAAATGTCTGTCTGCTCTGCGAATTTAATCCATGCGAACTTTTCTTTCGCTTATGTATTTTTAATTATGAGAGAATCCGCATTAGTGGTAAAAAACTACGAAATACGAAATAAAATACGAAACGTATAAAAAATCTTCGCAAATAAAATCCGCAGTGTGGGACACTTACACTCCCTTACAAATGTTCTTTATTCTTCGATGCTTAGTATTATTATCCTGTATCTGCAACCGGAAACACAAAAACTTCTCCACATACCGAACATACATTACGGACGTGCGAAACGAAACGCATTTAAGTAAATATTAAAAAATATCTCATATTTCCTCAGTCGTGTTGGCATGCGTTTTAAAAAACTAACACGTTCACAGCACGCTCTGACTATAACTGTCTCCGATTTTGAAACACGCTATATTCTGTACGTTTTTGTTTTGCGTAACTTTTATGTTATGTTTATTGTAACGTTTGGGCATTTCTATAATCTGCCACATTTATTTTTATGAAATTGCTCCTAATATGTGGTGTGTAAGAATGTTTGGACTTTTATGTTATAGTTAACGCTCTCTTGGCCGTATTACGGTGACGTGTCTTAGAGAGAAGGAATCGAAGTAAAGCCCTCTTTGAGTTTGACGACGAACGATTCGGACGAATCGAACGATTCGGCACAGGCTAGTATGCGAGGTTTCATGATATTTCATATTCCGAATTCGAAATGCTCGTTCGTCGCGTACTGCTCGTTCGACTATGAAAGAAGTGCGTTCATGGTGAGCGTCGGTAATTCTAGTAGCAATCCAATCCAGCTTCTCATTATTATATTAATCCAGTTGCTATTGGATTAATATAATAATGAGAACGCACTGGAATGTAATTTAATTTTTTAAGCGCTGGATTTGATCACTTGTAATAAGTAATTTTTACTATAACTTTTTACATTGTAATAAAATAGATAAGAAAAGTACTGAAGACCAAAATCTTTTTATGCTCTATTTTCTAATGCTCTATAAAAGTAATAGCTAGTCTAGAACATTGTTATAACCTAATAAAACTGTTATAGTCTTTTGTGCTGATAAGCAAACTAAAAGATATAATCCAGATTAGAGATCAGTTCAAACCATCCGCTTAATCAAATTGTCGGTAATTTGCAGAGAGATCATTTTAGTACGTAATAACTTTAGTATCTAATCTATGTTGAAACTTAAGTAATAAAATCATAGGTTAGTAATTAATGTGCTTCGTTTAGTTTCTAATTTAAATAACCATAAGTTAAGAATATTAGAAATAATTCCCAACTTTCACCTCCATAAGTTTTAAATCGATTAATTAATAAAATAAAAGCGAAAGTTCCTAATTTGTGAGTGAGTGTGTATGTTTCTTCCTTCTTCACGCGTAAAAGGTTGGAGTGATTCTGATAAGATTTTGACCAGAATTAGCTGGCATTCTAGATTAACAAGTGGACATTTTGTTAGTCTGTCTATCTGTTTGTTGTGCGTCCGTCTGTGTGGATATTGTGCGCGATTTTAGGATAGCGCCGCCGTAAGCAAAGGTTACTTTAGTATGTGACTGTCAGATGAGGGTTATGTTTTTCGAGAGTATGTACAATTATTTGGCACGCTCTGCAGCCTAAACGGCTTGATGGATTTCAACGTATGAGGTATCGTTAGATTCGTCTTGATAATGCAAGTGACACTGAGATTACAGAGATACATTAAAAAAATAAAAAATCAAAATGGCGGATTTTGAAATCAAAATCGTGAGGTTCCAAAAATTTTTTTACGCCCATTTAGGTCGAGAAGGTTATCAAAATAAAGGGCTTTGAATAGCCATTCCATAAATATAACTTGATGTTTACATTGCAATGATTCCTGCAGTCGGGTTTTTTTTGCTTTTGGACATTACGTTTTTTTAAGGCCGTCGCCTACAGGAATAAAATTAGACTGGAATATTGATCCACAGCGCTCAGTACCTCCGCCTATTATTCGAGAAGAGCCCTCGCAAAATTTGAAGATGACTCATGATTTCGTCGCCTTGTCAGGGTGACGCTTGGGGATCCATGTCTGGCGTACTTTTATTTATCATACACTAGCTGTGCGTTGTTATCCGCATTTTAAAGGGAAAATAAATTGTGATATTTTCCCGGGGTAACAATTAGCCTATTGGGTAAGACAGGGTATTAGACATTTACACATTGAATTGTTTAAAATCTCTCCAGACATTTATGCGTAAAGAAGTAACAAACACACTCACAAACTTTCGCATTTTTATTATTAGTGTGATAAGTGTGATAATGTTTTAAACATAGAGGTTGTATTTTTTTGTATTACTTTTTACTTTCTTACCTCGCGTGGAATTAAAAAATTGAGTGATAATATTATGAGTACTTGATGTTTTGACCAAATGTAGTATTTCTCTCCATATTTTCAACTAAGTCTATGCCAAAAATCAATCATTCGTTCTTCGTTAGGACGTGAACAGTAAAAAAAACTCTTTCCCATTTAAAATACTAGTATGGATAATGCTTAGCCAAAAAGGGTTGTAGTTTTTATACTACTGTGATCGTTGGTTATTCGAATTTTCATCCCTACTTCAGAACATGTTTAACGTTTAATCCTAAAAAGAAACTATGCTTTTACGCTGTAAAACTCTTTACGTTCAATATATTTTTAAAGTATCCTATCTCCGACTTGAAAACTGATATGATCTAAAAGTGCCAACCCTATCTTCAACTTGATGACGTCATAAGTTCTATACAACTATTTCATATTTGTAGTGATATCCATAAACCCATCTCGTCTGCGCCAACACTCGTGCTAGCAGACAGTGCCCCGAGCGTGCTGGCAATACATTTTTGTTCTCTACTTGACCTACATCCGAGTCTACTGTCACACCATCCCACTTCTGACACCAGCGTGCAAGCCAAAACACACCTTAGCCGCACACACTTAGAACCTTAAATCCGAAGCCGACTCCATCAACTCAAAGGCGAGTCCCCACGCAATTTAACACTTTGTTTTTCCTTCAAACATGGCAGAATATTCAATGGTGGCGGAAAATGAGTCGGGTGGGTCGACTTAGCAATATTCAACTTAGCTGTTAACGTAATAAGACACATGTTTCGCCGGCAAAAAGTTGGCACATAATGAATTCTTTATACGGTCTACACTAGTTATAATACGTGTAATACCTTTGTGTGCGCTATTCATGTGAATTTTTTAATTATTTACGAAAAGGATGCATCGTGCCATTTCGCATAAAATGATTTTCGTGTTTGTATTAAAATCAGAAGCTCGACGGCTTTTGTATAGTTTCGTAGAATTTTAATCAAATGGACGCATCGGCCATTGGGCTCAAAATACTCTTCTGGAATATATTTTCTGTAAATAAAACTTTGCATAACAAAGTTAATTAAATTTTTAAATTGTGTAGTCCCTGGATCTTTTTAGACAACACAGAATATTGTAGAATTTTAAAAGCATCGGTGAGTTGGTAGAGTAGTTATGATTTGTAACACCACGGGTACAACCATTACATAATATTCACAATTTATCGTTTGCTGACTTCCAACGCGGCTAAGTTCTTAATGTATGTTTTTGACAACTGTATAATAAAATAGGTAAAATATTGTAGCTTTAAATGTTAGTTTGTAAATTTGTCACTACTTAGTGCACACGGGTAACAGTACTTGCTTTCCATCAGGTTACCAGTTTCCTCCTAGTATTATAAAAAGAGGCTTATTCCGGACATTTAACACGGCTCATAATAAGTGTCGCACATGAGTTTTTCGCTTGGGGGCCGAAGAAGCTACAGAATTAACTTCAGAAATTAGCCGCATTCAGTTTGTATCTAAGTTTTAATTGGTTTAATATTTCTTCGGGTCTCGATGTAAGCGAGTATTAACTTTTTCAATTATGGTCCAAAATTTTGCAAACACCACGTCTTATCTTGTTTATTAATATTTTGTGATCTTGCTAACCGATGCTTGCGACCTTTAAATAGTTAACAGGTTGTTACAGTCTGATTACGTTTAACTATTTAGGTTTTACTTTACTAAGGTTTTATGGTTTATGATTTTACTAGCTGGTTCCCGTAACTTCGTTGCGCAAAAATTTGTATGTCTCGCGGAAACTATACATTTTCCTATATGTTTCTATATGTTGTCCAGACCTCATAGCTATTAAACAAAAAAAAAAAGATTTATTCAAATCCGTCCATTAATTCCTGAGATTAGGGGTATAAACAGACAACTTTTTTTTCAGTATGTGTTATTATTACTGTTCCTTAGCACCCCCACATTGATTATTTTGTAAACATATAATATATACAGACACTCCAATTTAACTGCTTTATTTTATATATAGATATAATACTAGCGGACCCGACAGATGTTTTCTTGCCGGCCTTGGTTTGTAAGTCTAAACCATTCTCAAGACTCTTTGAACACCGATAATAAATACCGATTGTAATTAATTTTTTTCGTGCAGAAAAAAATTAATTACAATCGGTCCGGTCGTTTGGGAGGAGTTCAGAAACAAACACACACGCAGAAGAATTATAAATATTTAGTGTAAGAAAGCAAAAGCAATGTGTGCTTGTCTTTAAGTTTGTCTATCTGCTCTGTTTGCCCCAAATCGTATAAAACATTTACACTGCATAATTAATATTTGAAGTTGGCTTTAAATTTACTTACAGTTGAGGCTCGCCTCGTCTCTATATTACCTTACAAATATAATGGCGTTAATTTATATTCATCATCTTTAGTGATGTATAAGAGGCAGGAAAGTCTAATGTTTTGGCCCACACACATCATTAATTTACACAGAATTATGACAGTAATTTCGTTTAGGTATTTTAGTTAATCTGTGTTATACGTACATGGGACTTTTGGACTTGTTGGAATGTAATACTGCTAATGATGTGTTAAGGTGGTCACACATGTCGGCAACGTACGCGCCGCATGCGTTTAGATCTTATCGTAAAGTGCATTTAGATTCATAGTGACAGAGCGGAAGCGGCGCGCACTGGGTGACACTCACCCGGTGACTGACTTCCATAACAATGTACGATTAAAAAAAATTTATTCATTTTCTTTTTTTTCTTCTTCGGAAATTCATCCTCTAGAGCGTTTATCTCGGTGTCAACTTGAAACTTCAGAATATGTTCAAAATAATTTATTCTTTGGTTTAATGTGTTTATACAAAATGTAAGAAAACCTAATATTAGCGAACATTTTGCCGTTGCTCAGTCGTGTATATCGACGGGGTGACCAAAACAATTGTTGCGAGAAATTAAACTGTCATTCATATCGTCCAGTTTGTTAACTATTAGCGACACGTAATTTGTGTTACAAACTTATGTATAACAGAACGTCAATCAGTTTTTGATACAAAGTTTTTAATTAAAATGAACAATAGGCGTACGTTTTGCAGAATAGATATTTGAGAATGTTTTTTTTTAACCGACTATTATGGTTTTGTCAAAGGAGAGTTCACTTGTTACTCGAGTACATGTATAAATATGTGTTCTATTCCCTGATACACTCCGAATAATTTTTAATATATGAAGTGTCCTTAGATTACATTAAAAATCAAAATGTTAAAATTTCTTAGGTACACAATATAATTTTTATTGGTTATTCTTTCCTGATTCTTTGACTACTATATATTTCCCACTGTATATTTATATCAAATAGAAAACATGCATGATTTTTTCTTCTTTCTTTAAATAAATCTATCGTTATTGATAAACGATGTAATCCAATCAGTTTTTTGATGAAATTGAAAACAACGAAGATACGAGCACAAAATAGAAGGTAGTCATTTAGAAAGAGAGATCCGATATTGATTGTGACGTCAAAGTCTATAAGCTGCATACAAAGTTCATATTAAATTACGTTTTAAGTGAAAGGAATGGGGAGAAAACTTAAATCGCTGATATCTTACTTACTTCTTAACACAATACAGAGATTTTTTGTTATTTTTTATATCTTTTAGCCCACTGTCATAAATATTTTCACTCAATAAATTTTGTTTTAAACGAACGTTGTTATGTTTGCAACAGTAAAGTATTTCAAACATAACAACGTTCTATTTTCATTACACTTTTTAACGAAACTTACAATGTATCCAAGTCTTTATTTCAGTGTTGCATTATTCTTCCAACAATTTCATGAACTGTTTCACAATTTAATACAAATAACATGACAATATGCAATATTCAGCACACAAAGAAACACAATCAACAACATAAACGTATATGTGTTACGTGCACGTAACGTTACGTAAAATACATTCCATTCCAGAGATGTAATAAATATTTGATTTTATGTCGCAACTTCAAAAGGAGGAAAGGGAAGTTTTCAGCGCTAAGATATACTCGTACACCGGCGTCATAGCAAAACTTCATCGCAGCTACCAAATGTCGCTAAGGTGACATTCGAGACTTTACAACAGGACGCCTAAGGCTAATACATAGGCTAGGTTTAACCTCTTATAAGTATGTTAAATCGTTAAGCACTTTAGCCAAAAAAATATATATGTTATAGAATGATCTTCATTCTTTCGATAGTAGCGAGGACATTTTCCCTAAGCTTATAGTTAATCAGAAAGAAAATCGATTTGTGTATGTGGACATTGATTTTATTTTGTAAAAATCTGGAATAACGAGACCAAATGGTTAAGATGAATGATTTTTTTAAACAATACATTATAAGTAACACTATAATCCCTAAGGAAAAATTCTTATTTCTTCTATTTATTAATTGTACATTAATTATTTTATGTTAGGGGGGGGAGGGGAAGGTTTGAAACTCCGAATGTATAGTCAACGTCATTGGCGCTGTATTTTTTTAAATTTATTATTTTTATTTTTTATAACATCTCTTATTCTATTTCTAAAATCCGTTTCCTTCGCCGCATTGGCGAGTTCTGCTAAGAGATGTATGTTTATCATAAATAGATCTTGTAAAAGTTTGTTTGTTTGTTTTTCCTTTGATCACGCCGAAACTACTCAACAGATTTTCACAGTTAAGCAGGTAGTATTTTAATATTTATTCGCTCAAGATTGGCGCTATTACCATACCGTTGTCAATTTTTGTGACCGTATTAATGGGTGCATTAACACAGTCAAAAAAATTGTCATTTTCATACAAAACACGATTGTAAACAATGTGTTGTCACTTTGTTTTTGACAATCGCGGTTTTTGAACCATGTCGTCAATCTTGAGCAAAAAGGCAATAACTATTTCCACGCTGTCAACATTACGGGCTGTAATTGTCACAACGTCAAGTGAATTTTTTACATAAAAACTAGTATTTTAAAAAAAATATAGGGTCGGAACACGTATAGTGTTTCTATTACCTAGCTTCTCAGATATCTCGGTGTTTACTTAGGAGCGGCCTGTATACACAGTACCCTTTCGTGTCATTGGTCAAATTTGCACTTTATATTTTAACGTAATTAAGTGTAACGAGAGCGCCAAGTACAGGGTGTTGTCTAAACAGCATCGCCCTATGAATATTCAAGCGTGCGTCGACTCGTGTCTACTTTTTAATTATATTTTTTATTTACCCTCCTTGCAGTAACTTTTGTAGCGAAGTTAAAAATGTTGATTTTCCTGCGCATTTCCAGATGATAAATATTAACGATTTGACTCGGAGGTTCACATAAAATGTTGACGACCCCTATTGTTTATTTGACAAGTGCAATTTGGATTTCCATAGAAAGTATCTGCTTCCAAAAAGAGTGGAGGGTAGGACGTAATAATTTCCAAAACGTTGATCTGTATAGGTTATAGAGTGAAACTTTTAGATAGACCGTACAGTTGACTGACAACAGAATGCCAAGTGAGAGTTTTTTTTCCATATTCGAATCTGAAGGCGTTTACTAAGATTTTATATGGGATTTATACATGTGACCGTAAGCATCGCTAGGCGACGCTGTACAAATGCCATATAAAATCTTAGTAAACGAGAAACGCATTCACGGTCGAATGTGAAAAATAAATCTCGCACTCGGCACTCAGTTTATTATAGTGCTTTTGCCCAATCTAGGCGGCAGAGGTCATTTACCACCTGTCAATTTTTTTTTCATTTCCATACGAATCGCGATTGACAACAACGTCTTGTGTTGTGACCATGGAATCAATAAGACTATAAGAAATACGTAGTATATATTAATTCCATGGTTGTCACTTTGTTTTTTGATAATCATAATCATAGAAATGACAAATTTTTTGTCACAGGTTGATGACCGCTACCGAATTACCGCTTAGATTGGGCGAAAATATAGTGATATCAAATGTTGGGCACTATAAAAACGCCTACCTACTACCTTGTTTCAATGAACCTGGCCACCGTCACTGAAACTAATGTGTGCAGTATTTTAGTGCTATACCGTCTTGTAATTGTTGACAGTGATATAACTCTGTATTGCACTATTTGCCAAGCCGCTTACCTCTTTGTCATTTAATCTCTGACACTTGTAGGGCTTTCATTTACACGAGTCATGAGCTATAATTAACACAAGCCAATTCCTAAGTTTTTATTTAATTTTGTTACTTGATTCTTTTTTTCATTTTCATTTGATTTCAAAAAATGTTTTTTGTCTGGAAGAATTTTTCTCCAAAGAAAATTATTAGCTATAAGTGAAAGAAACCGAAGTTCATAAAATAGATTGGTATGAAACATTTAAATATACATAAGATGCACAATATTAAAAGTGTATTAGATGTGTAAGTTATAAAAACTGTCTTAATTTTTAAGCAAACG
>JAOTAV010010445.1:1255-27311 GCA_026546445.1 Cyclargus thomasi | reverse complement strand
CCTATGTCCGTCTCCTGGCTCTAAGCTACCTCCCTACCAATTTTCAGCCAAATCTGTTCTGCCGTTCTTAAGTTATACGAGGTGTAACTAACACGACTTTCTTTTATATATATAGATAGATAGATAGATATACACATAGGCGTATACAGGGAGGGGGAGTCGGGTGGGCCGATCACATCTCAGAATGATCCGGTGAATACTTTTTATGCCGGAAAAATGTATGGTTCCCGCGCGATAAACGAATTTTGGCGCAACGGAGTTTTTTTTTGTTACTGGCCAAAAAGCCACCGATAGTGTATATACTACTTACTAGTAGCTGGGGAGTCGAGAGTGCTATTTTTGTAGTAACCGTCGAGCGTCGTGGAGACCTAGTACGTTTTATAGACTAGGTAAAACGTTCAAAAAAATAATAAGGGCAATTTTATTATAGCGGTGGAGCTATATAAGAGGCTACAGCGACTTTAAGGCTATAAAAAGAAATTTGTTTGAGAAAATTGTGTATATTGAACATTTATTGGACTATTTTAGACAATAAGGCGTTTAGTTGAATGTGACTTTATCAGTGATTTATATGGAAGTGTTCTTTGGCGTATTTTAATAAGCCCTATCTTAATCTGACGGTTTCGATGACATTTCAGTACTTAAAAATATAAATATATATCGATGAGTTAGCATTTATTTAGTTATATAAAAGAATATAATAATTACAAGCTAAACATAATAGCTTTAGGTACTCATTCTGAAAGTACAAGGATCTTTAATTTTCCTTTTACCTCAAAGGCTTTTAATCGCTGTTTAAAAATTTAAACGTAATTTGTCATACAAATGAAAAAACGAAGTCTTGTTCAAATGTACACAGCAATAAATGTTGTAACAGAAAGTTATAATAGTGACTCAGAACGAGATTAAACTTATTATTCAAATGAAATTCCTCGAAACTAGTGCTTTTTTTTATTATGTACATTCTTGTTGAAAATATTAATATATATAATATTATGTTCGTAAAGGTAAATATTATGGAACTAGTTGTGCCCCGCGGCGCTATCCACGGTTCAGTCGGGATTTAAATGTAGCTTTTGTTTTAATCCACGATACTGGTACTATCCAAATGGCAAATTTTATCGAAATCGGTCCAACCTTTTGAGCGTGAAGAAGTTACAAACATCCATACTCACAAACCTTTGCATTTCAAAAAATCAAAAATCATAATCATTTATTTCTGAGTAAATTTGAATCAAATATTTTCAGAATGTCAATGTTAGGGATTGCAACCCTGCACCTCGAGATCCACAAGTCCAACAACGCCGCTATTTATCAGTCACTAGGTTCACTACAATAAAAGCATATCATACACACTACATTAAAATTTCAAAGCTTCAGACTCCGGAGAATTCAATGCAATGTGTATGAACCCATATAGTAAACCCAATATCCAACAAACTACAACCAGACCCATAAGGGACCGCGACCACCACACCCGGAACCACGGGACTGCAATCCCTAGCCTACATGTTGCCTACCACCGGTACGGGAACTGGCCGTGCGAGAATTTATAATATTAGTTAGAAAGTAAGAATAAGATACCTTTCCGATGGTTTGTTCTGAGCTCCCTTGTCCATACCATGGTCCAGTCTCCACGTAGTTGATTCCCTGGGCTAAGGCTTCCCTAATGAGTTGGATCCCCTGCTCTTCATCAAACGTTCTAAAATCACCACAGAGAATTTTAAATAAAACATGTAACATGAATATTGTGTTTAATTCGCTTGCATTTTCTATAAATTAATATAATTAATATAATTTACTACAGCGATTTTGCTGTCTTAAATAGTAGACCGCGACTTCAGACTGTACAGAGACTTCTTGTATGTCTGCTGTGTCTGACAAGGAATTTTTTGGTCTGCAAGTTCATAATATAAGGTTTTTTCTTACTATTTTCAAACCCCCTAGAACTCCTTTGCACTATTAAGCAGTGGTTTCGGTATGTTTACAAAACGTATCTAAGTTATTAATTGTTAAAAAATATAATCAAACTCAGTGGCGTAACTATACCGTTCGAGGCCCGTGGCAAATTCGTTTTCGTTCCACTGTCAATCCAATACGAAAACACGTCAGGCGGTTATTGTAAAACATAATCGCTTTCCACTTGTCCAGGGGGGCTGATCGGGGGCCCCTTCCGACTGGGGGCCGTGGCATTTTGCCGGCTTGCCACCTTGTATTTAGGCCACTGATCAAACTGAACTTTTTATAGTTCAAAACCGGCTTGACTGATTTTCAAAGTGAAACTCGAGGGTTTTTTCGACATGTGTCAATTTAAAAAGTTAGTCTCTCTGGCAAAACATATTTTTACATAAAATTCATCTGAAACTACGGAAATTATGTTGTTTAAAATTAATAATCTAATTCTACCGTCATATACCGTCGTATTATTATGAAAGTAAATAAACATTCTCTTTTATACCTGCTTTTCCAGTTGTCCAGCTGATAAAACGAAAAAAAAAATACCAATCTACAATGCATTGAAAATAAATCCATCGAAAAACATTGAATTTGCCAAACAAAGAGAACTAATGAAGAATATTTTCACAGAGGACTAAAGACAAACGGTTGTTCCGCTTTCAACCCTAATTTTTTTTTCACCTTTAAACATTTTACCACAATACAAAAAAGTAGAACATCTTCGTACAATATACAGACTTCGATCGGCTTGAATTTGTGTTTTTGTCTATTATTTATTCTGTGGTCTTAGTTACCTCTGACGAAAAAAGTTTGAAGTGTCTGCCTATGTGTGCCTATCCTGTATGTCAATTTTAATCCAGTTTATTTTTTGTTCGAACCTAACTTGGTCAAGATTGTTGATTGATAATAATAATAATACAAGTTTATTCTACATTTTAACATTACACAACCACCTTCAAAACAAATAATGATAAAAAGACATAAACTAAATCAACTTAAAAATAATTTCCTATTTAGAGAAGTGCAATGCCAATGATGAAGAAAAGGTGACTCAGGTTGTGACAGCTTTCTTTTTTTATGATATTTAGGGGGCAAGCAAGCAGACGGATTACCTGATGGAAAGCAACTACTGTCACCCATGAACACTCGCTACATCTGAACAGTCGCAAGTGCGTTGCCGGCCATTTTATGAGGGAATAGGGAATGTGTATATGGATAGGGGATTAGAGAAGTTGGGCCACCGGTAAACTCACGCACTGAACGAAATATAGCACAATGCCGTTTAACACCAGTTTTCTGTGAGGCCGTGGTGTCACTCCGGTCGAGCCAGCCCATTCGTGCGTAAACTCGGCTGTCCCACGGCAAGCATTATGTACTTGAGATCGAAAATGTCTCATTGGTACACGCCTCCACCGGGGTTCGAACTTGCACCCTCTCGAGTGCAAACCGAAGGTCTTACCCATTAGGCCACGGACGCTCTACCTACCCCCTAAAAAGAAACATAAAAATTAAAAAACAGAACAGAAAACAAAAAAAATCGGTTTGAAATGCAACTCTCGCAGTAGTCTAGTCATATAGATGTAAGTGTTTGTAATAATGATGGTAATATTAAATGTAGGGAACAAGTGTATATCATAATTAGGGTATGTACTTAAATAGAAAATATATTATTTGTATTTGTGATTGTTTGTTTGTGCCTGTAACTGTGCATGCGCTCTGTAGATGGCGCATTAACAAATGACAATCGTGGTGGGCTTGTACAAAGGTGCTCTACTGTTCTATGCTACGTTACGGAAGTTTCGAGATTTCCAGTTCTAATTATAGATAAGAGAATAAGCCTTAAAATACTGCATCACATGAAATTGACACATTCCAAGTGGCACGTTCAGGGAAGAACACGATAAGCCAAAGATAAGACGACAGAAAAAAAAAGGAAATCGACAAAAAATTATATTTCACATCTAACTCACCCTCCCTTCTTCAAAAATCTGTAAATCATTAAGACCAATTAGTAATATTAAAGGACATCGCTATAATAATATCCAAAAGTGTTTATCTGTCTGTACGTGTATACAGGCAATGGTTGAATAGATTTTAAATGTTTAGCATAGTGATAATTATAAAGGTGGGGTTAGACATTGTGTTTGTTAGGGAAATATTTGAGGGCAGCGGTCTTAAATCGACTATCTGCCAAGGAACTACTCGAATTAATTTCTCTGAAAGTAAGTATCATACGAAGAGTATAATATATATTGAAGAATATTAAAGAGCCAAAGTATGGAACAAAGGTTCAACATTCAATAAGTCCACTCTATAAAATTAAACATTGGAATAACACGAACTCCTTCAAATATTGAGGTTTTATATTTTACATTTTTAAAATATGAGGGACCATCCATAAAGTACGCCAGATTTAAAAGGGGGAGGATTTCGACGAAGATGGTGCGGCAAAGGTTGGGGGTTCCTGAGTTTTGTGACATCACATTTCAATATGATTAGTTTAAGGGGAGAGGGGGGTAAAGCGATGTACTTAATAGACGGTTCTTTAGCAAAGTTTAACCCCCGACCTTGTTCTTGTACATGATTTAAGAGAGCTTTGACTTTCAAGGGCTAATTATTACATGGAGTCAAATTCAGACAAACATTATAAACGGGAAAATGTATCCGTCTATCACTTGAGGGACGGCTGAAATTTCTCATTAATTGAATTTCACGTTATTCAATTACCCAATACAAAATATATTATTTACTCCTCCAAAATAGCTGTGAATGCAATTAACAATTATTATTCTATTTGAACCTAATGGGATCATCCATAAAGTACGCCATGTAAAGGGGGAGGGGAGCGACAAAGTGTGAGAACTGAGACAATGTAACAAAGTATATTTGTGGTATTTGTCCAAGTTTGGTGACATCACATTTCAAATTTAATTTAAATGTCAAAATTTAAAATATTAAATAAGGTCTTAAAAATACGTCGACCAAATGTAAGTCATATGACAATAAGGAGAGGGGTCTCATCTAAAAACCATGAAAGTGTTACGGACTTTATGGATGGTTATCGACTACATTATTTTCCAGTTCCCACAGCAGCGTTTTCTTAATATTAATAAAAAATAAAAACATTAAATACTGACTAATGAAAAACACATTTTCGTTAATTGGCCAAGGATGGGAGACAAAACATTTAGACCTTCATAACTCTGAAGCAATTGTCTCAATTAGGATTGTCTGTATGTCACGCTATGAGTCTATATTTGAAGTAATTGATACATGTGAAGCTACAGCATAATCCTAAGGGTCGTTTCACATTACAAGTTGACGCAGAATTCGATTTCAATTGACCCATTAGGAGTGAGCATACTGTGACGGCGCGTGCCGGTGCGCATCGCTATTTTCATTGAAATTATACTACCGATCACGGCCCTTGAGTGGAAAATGTGATGCGCCCCGACACGCCCCGTCAACAGTGTGCGCGAAGCTTTAAGCCCATTTGCTATAATCTATAACGGCTACGATTTGGCTGAAATGGGTAGAAGTTAAATTACAACTGCGGTTCTAATCTATCCCCTCCTACCCATTTCCGACGAAGAGACGGTAAGAGAGTACTTTTTGTTTCCTCGGGATGAGTCAAGCATACAACGAAGTGGTGCTAGACAGGTAGAACTTGCAAAACACAAATCGATGTCTTACTGCCTTAACCTCGTATCTTAAAAATGGCTACATTTCAGTAGACAAAAAAACCTGATTATATTTTTTTTCTTAGTATTTGTACAAAACTATGAGGTTATTTGATTAGTAAATTATCACCTATCCAATAACCTCATATCTAGTCTTGTACAAGACTATAAAAAAATATAATCAGTTTTTTTTTTATCCGATGAAATGTTGCCATTTTTAAGATTCGAGGTTGAGGCCGTAATGCATCGAAATACGGAAATAACTTATAATTTATCACTATATTAAAAAGATTCATTCGCAGTATACATTAGTTTTTTATTGCAATTAGGGCGAGCTGGGGAACAAGATCGAAGATCGAACCGCATCGTTTAATATCGCTAAATATGTCGCTAGTAAGTAGGTAGTATTTAGTGTGGAATCTATTCTAAATCTCGTGTCTCGCAAGATTTTTAAGCCCCGCAAACTTAGCATGGCGACCGTGAAATGCGAAAGAATAGACAAGCTGACAGATTGTTGGGATAAACGAACAGATTTCCTTTGTGCATCTGCCAATTTGTGTATTGTCTTTTTGCTAAAGATTGGCGGTATGGTTCATTACCCTCTGTCAAATTTCTATACAAACAACGATTGTCAACAACAAAGTGACAACACAACACTTTTTTTACAATCGCGTGTATGTATGGAAATTACAATATCTTTGACAGCGGGTTAATGAACCACGCCGCCAATCTTGAACGAATGCATCCTGCCGTAGGTGAAACACTTTCTCAGTCACCATGCTAAACCTGTTGATATAAATAATGATCATACCGAGAGTAAGTCTTGTAAGAAGAGCTTGAAAAACGTCATGTTTTTATTTTGTTTACAAAATTATTCGCATGTTTATCCGATTTTCAAATTCCACGTGAGCGAAGCCGCGGGCAAGAGCTAGGAAAATATAAAAACAGGAATAAAAATCGCAATGCATTTTATAGCTTTTAGAGCCGCCAGCTTAGTCTATGTAACTGTCCATATTTACTCATAACAGTTTGATGGAATCAAATGAACGTTGTGGACTGTAGTTGAGTGATGGATTGAAAAATCCAAACAACATTGAATTTTGTCTTTTTTGTCGACTTTAAAAATGGCACGACTTTTGGTGCATTCAAATATGCCGTATGGGCATTTTATTCAAAAATAATATAAATTTCAAGATATCATATAGTTTTATCATTCATTTTTAGATATAAAATTGTGACGCCGCCAAACGTAGGGAGGGGGTCATGTGACAAGATGTGTCACAAAATCACGAAATACTGACGTACTTCTCGGGTGGTCCCTTTTGCGACAAATACTGATGGCTTTTTTTATTAAAAATGTAATCTCTCGGGCAGTGATAACATAAAGGTTTCTTATATCCTGTGCCCAGTTTATAGAATCTGTTAGTCATAGCAGCTGTAGTTGAAATGAAACCGTAGCTGGAATTCGCTCCGAAGTTTTATGCAAATAATAACAATTGGGTTTCATGCTCCAATAGCACTCGGATTTCAGTATAACCTCGCCTCAAGGTGACAATAAATACTGGATTCTAGGTTTTAAAGTTTCCTAACCTTTTTGGTGTATTGGTTCTAATCCGCATTAAAAATAAACTGCGTCTGTAAATTAAAGTTGGAAAATAATTTTCATTCTTACAAAAAGTTCAAACCCGTTGTGATTGGTTAAAATTATATTTAAATAAAAACAAAAAAAGCACAAAGAAATATTGCAATTTGGTTGTACTTCTCCACTTTCACCTCTAAAACTTTTAAGATTTACCATACAAGAAATAATTAACATAAAAGCAAGAAACAATAATTCCTCTTCATCAAGTATTGTTGTGCCAGTACAAGGTGAAGTGAAGACTGAAAAAAAGATCAATATCCAGCAAAGAAGAAAGAAAAACGAAAAAGAAAAGAATGTGGAACCTTTATTAGGAAAAACGCATTGATTTTTTTACTATCTGATTTTAACTACTAAGACTATTCTATTATCTTTTTAGCAAACTTTAAAAGATTCTAAAGTTTGTTTTAAAAGTCTTTGAGTCTTATCTGCGACGAGAATGATAGTGGGGATCAATGACATGGAAAGGAAATTATTAATCACAGACGCTCAGACACTTTATTATCCGATTCAAGTGGACTTTTCTTTAAGTGGTTCTTTCTTTCATATATCAGTCATACTGGATTATTAAAATGGTTATAGTGCTTTCGGCTAGGGCGGTAACGGTCAATAACTCTCTGTCAAAAAGTTTGTCATTTTCTGCACAGACCGTGATTTGCAACGAAGTGAAAACACAACACTTCTCTGTCAATCGTGGTTTGTATAGAACATGACAAATTTTTGTCAGGGTGTTGATGATTGCAACCGCTTGGATTGCCGGCTACTGGTTGTTATAGGGTTTTAAGGCTTTCTTTCAAAAACGAAAAAAGATTGCGGCGCGGCGTGTCGCAAATTTGATCACAGGCGCGTTTTCGCAATGATCGAAAAAACTGACGTTTAATTAATAGTGTTCACGTGCATGTCATTCTTAAGAAAATATTTTGTATTCGACTTTTATGCGTTTAGGATACAACCTTTATGAAATGCGCAGCATAGGACTTTAGCAACCAATAGAACATCTGCCTGGAGAGCACATTTTTTTGAGTCTGAAATAGGCTTCGACTTTTAGGACATTTGATAGAGGCGCCAATTGTTGTAAGATTAGGCAAGCCATAGGTACTAAATAACTTCTAATGCCATAAATTTAAAAGTGTGTAGTTGTGTGTACTCATTACGCCGGAACCGATGACCGTTTCTTAGGGGTAATTTTAGTCTCAAAGAAGACGCAACTGAGATTATTAGAGAGAGACATATTATATTCAATCAAAACCATTTTTCCGTTTCTTAAGTGTCTCATTTTTGCAGACAAACGGCAGTTTTCAATACTCTTTAGCCGCTTCCACCACGTACCTATGTCTTCGTATCAAACAACACGTGTCATAATTTCTCGCGAGCAAGCGTTGGGAGGGCGATTATCACCTTCATCCGCTTTGAAACAATCGCGTCGTGTCATGGCTATTAAAGGACTCATTGATATAATCCATGTTTATGGAGGATGCATTGACGCATGAATACAAAGTGTTTACTGTCAAATATACTGTGAGTTCATTGTTTGCAATTGGAACATCCATAATATATGTCACACTATAATGCTTTCACCTAATCAAAAATTTTATACAAACCGTGATAGCACCAGTCTTAGTTATCAATCGCGGTTTGTGACATTTTTTAGAAGTGACAATAGAAGTGACATTTTTTTTTGACAGAGGGCTTATGACTGCTACCGCCAAGATTGGGCGAATAAATAATAATTTCATGATTTTAGACCCCCTTCGTACCTTGCTGAGGGTACTTAAGACTATTAACTCTAAATTTTTTTGCATAAGCGGCACTAGCATTTAACCATTAAGGTTTGGATTAGTGATTAACACGTACAGTTGATATATACACTTGAGTCAATTTCAATATTTGCGAAGAGTTGCAGCACTTCAAACACACTACTACGTCATAACTGTTTGGAATTAGATTCCTAGTATTATGTATTAATGTGTTTTACTTTTCTGCAAGCTGTAGTTTGAGTTTGGAGGGGGGTTCAGTATGTGTGTGTTGGGGGGCACTATCTCAAAGGACTATATTATACATTTATATCCAACGGCCACGGTCGATTTCACGTAGATGAATCGGGTTGAACTCCTTTCTTGCAACCTTTTGTGTGCCCAGTCATATCGGCCTGCAATCGGTGTATTTAGATCCGATCCGCTTTCTTGCGTTTAATCCATACTAGTGTCATAAATGTAAAAGTAACTCTGTCTGTTTAATTTTTCACGCATAAACCGATGGACCGATTTCGGAGAAATTTTGTGTGGACATATTTCGAGGCTCTAGATAGGTCATAGAATGTTTTATATCCCGAAACATGTGCGGTTTCCGCGTGATTAACGAATTTAAACGTAAAGGAGTTGTGGGCGTCATCTGGTATCTCATATTTTACATTTATATTATAACCATTTTTTAATTTTTAACTATTTTTGCATTACATCAAAAGTAGTTATAAAAATCTATAACACGATCGCATCAACTGCCCGGGGATTCCATCCTATATAAATTGCATTGAAAATTGTAATCAAAATCTCATCAAATATGTGGTCCGCGGGGGATTGGACGTATGTGTGGCCTCTGCTGTTGTATAGCTTTGAAATTTACTCTGTTTGTCAATTTAAAGCACATAAACTAAGAAGGCTTGAAGGGTTTCTCTGTCGTACTATGTCCAGAAAAAAAAATTAATTCCAAATAACATTGTGGTGAGCATTAGGGTGGAAATTTAGACCACTGACGTGAAGAAGATACATTTTATCCGAATCGGTGCATCGGCTGAAGCGATAAGATATAGTGCTTTCGGTCAATCTAGGCGGCAGCGGTCATTAACCCTCTGACAAAAAATTTGTCACTTCTATATAAAGTGTGATTAACAAAGTGTTGATTGTCATTGTGTTGTTGTCATTCGCGTTTTGTATAGATATGACAACTATTTGAACAGAGGGCTAATGACCATTACTGAATAGGTTGGCCAAAAGTACTGTATAGCATAGCACATCAGTGTAGTGGGCAGTTTAGTAAAAATTTACTACTTGTCTTTTGCTTAAAATCGAATGCATCCTATGCAGATTTTATCCAAATTGCCTCATCGGCTGAAACGGTAAGATAGTCTTCTGAGGAAATGTTTCAGACAGACGTTAAATATGAATCGTCTGTACAAACAGTTTTTTATTTGAAAAACAATTTAATTGAATACAATATCATGCCACTGTAGCCTTTACCTTCAACTCTAAGAATTTCTTCGAACTACAATTATTGTTTGCAGTTCTAGGTCTTGGAAAATATAATAGAAATTATTTCATAAAAACTACATTGTTAAAGGAGCTTTAGTTGTTTATCTACTTGTAGTATAAAATAGGTATTTCATTTTACAGTCTACATAGTTGAGGGTGTGGTTTTAGTTACCAAGTTCACTATAAAATCATCGATTTATCAAAATACTTATACTGTTTTTACAAACCTGTAATGATTTATATTTTAATTTTGGTCTGTTCTTTCATTTATGTTTATTATTAGATTAAATAATAAAATTTTAAACAGCAAACGGCATTATGCTCCATTCGCCGTAAGTTACCACAAAATTTCGTACAAAATTCAACGAATGAAGCAAAACCTCTGTCGTTATCGCCTAATATAATAGACGGAATTACTCTTCCATATTTTTTATTATTCGTAGAAAGGAAGATAAAAATAACATTTTGTAACGTAGTGCTTTAACACAATTCGGTAAAACACACTCTTGACAATAATTTCCCCTGCAGGTATTATGAATGTAAACAGTTGCATCCACATTTTTAAAAGGAATCAAATCTCATCTAAACCTACGTTGGTTTTCGGCAAATATCCCGCATTTTTTTCTGATTGAAACAAAAAACAATAAATCAATTTTTAATCCAGATACATGTTTAAGTTTTAATTGGTTATTATTTTCATTATAACTAATTCGTTCGAAAGAAATTAATTTCATTCATACTTCGACGTCATACATCAACTGAGTCACTAGTTACTTACCTCAAAATTTTTCTTTTCTTTTTACAATAGGAATCTAACGCGTTAAAAAACGAAACCTACATTTTGAAAAATCTCACGTGAGATTGGGGAATGAGGAAGGGGGTTGAATAAAATCTCACGACATCTCACCAATGGGGGAGGGAGGGATGGATAGAAAATTAAAAAAAAACTCCTTGCGTAAATAATGAACGCTTTTCCTAATAATTGTTTTTTACTCTTCATTAAATACGTGAAGTAAATGATATAACATAGAATAGCATTTTAATTTAATATGTAATTAGCTGTCATTAAAAGTATCAAGTTATTAAAAGTATCATACAAAGAAAGACGCTTTAAATATTTTAATATGCGTTGTGTTTATATTTTAACCACTCATTTTTTTTATAAAATTAAGGGGGCAAACGAGCATATAAAGCTCACCTGAAGGAAGGGACCTTAGCCATAGAGTAACAAATATTGTGTTGTAGGCGTTTTATTAGGGGTTAGGCGAAAGGGAAATAGAAATAGCGTATTCCGGGAACAGGTAGTAGGAAATTGAACATTCGGTAACACTGACCTCTATTACATACGCTGGACTGACGATACCCTTTGAAATGACAGCTCTTTACCGAGAAATTTTGAATATAGAACGACTGGGAAAAGAACTAAATCTGACGTTGCAAATGGCCGCTTAATCGTTTCAATTCTATTTTGTTCACAAAGTGTTTAACTAGTGAGTGAAGTTGGACGCGATAAAGTTTGTTTGTTATTTAGTATAATTTTTATATTATCTACTATATTACTTATTTTTCTATATAAAAATAAGTCGGGTTTTCCTTAGATTTTAAGATTTTCATTGCGAGTTCCGTTTCTCGTCTTTGTTACCAGTCGGGCGGAGTCGCAAGCAACAGCTAGTAATTTATGATTAAATAAGTGGTGGAAGTTCATAGGTAAACTATAAAAGAGTGTGTGATAGGTAAAACTCGTCAAATCGCCTTACCATAGCTAGGCTTATCGTCAGTCCAGCGTATTTAAAATATGGAGGTCAGTGATTCGGTAAGCTTAGGTTACTCACTCGACGAAACACCTACTGCACTGTGCAGGCGCAGTTTCACGCTGGTTCTCTATATGGCCGTAAAAATTCTCCTGACGAACCGGCCCATTCGTACCTGTTTTGACATTAACGTAACAAATTTTACTGATAAAGCTTCAAATATTTCCCTCGAAAGACTGGTGGTACAGTATAAGAGCTTTTATATAATATGTTTTAATTTGGCTGTGGTTAAATGGCCGCGACCGCCTAGATTGGGCGAAATTATTATATTAAACGAGCAAGGATTTTAAATGCATTATGAAATATATATTAGTGTAAAGTAAATTATGAATTATTATGTAAAAAATAAACTGTGCAGTTCAAATAATGATGATTTATAGTTTGTAGTTTAATCGGCCCGTTTTCTTGGACGATGCGAATCAAATCGATGAGTGAACACAGATAAACTCAATATTGTTTTTTTTCGGTTGTAAATCTTGTGTAAGAGCGGTTTGCAAATTTTATTTACGCGGATTTTGTAACCAGTTATGTAAAATATTGAATTAGGAAATCTGCACTGGCGAAAAAAATTGCGAAAAGTTTAAAAAAACCACGCGATTAAAATCCGCTGTGCGGACGGAACATTTTAGGGATTAAGTGTCACGATATAAAAGTAGAACCACATTTCCTCGTAGCTTTAGATTTAGTAAAAGGACAGGAAGATTGAGATCCGTCTAAATCATTTTAGAATTTAGTCCCAGCGAACGTATCTCAAAGAGAAACGGGGAAACCAATAACTACTTGTCAAGGTCATGGCTTTAGTGGTCACAGATATCTAGATCTCAAATTGATTTAAGCATATTCTCTCTAATGCTTAACATTATTATTTCCAAAAAAAAACTGACTTACCAGGTTACACAACAAACAAAGTAAAAAGTATTACAAAAAATTAAGTAAAAAGTATTAAACATATTAATGTCGGTTTATTTTTTTTTAATATTTTTTCTTTTCCCTTCCATTGAAATTGATGTTAGCCTAAGATTACCTAGGCAGTCCCAAAAATGTCCTATAATCTGCCATAGATGTCATGAAGTCATGACATGTTTAGTCATGACAAGCTGGTGCCTAGTACCGACTTCAGAACAATAAAGATTGTGTACAGAAACACCTTTTTGAAGTTTAGCCGAAATCTAATAAGGCACCACAAAGGGTAAATTATAATAGAAGCGAAAAGAAAAAGTATTGGCTAAGGACTTGGACATGGTGTCACATTTGCACGTATCGCGTCGAAAAAATTGAGGCATTCGCTGTGCGAGGACATTCAGTCATCCATCAATAGATACAAATTGGATCTGACCTAGGTGCTGTTTCTTATCAGCTGTTGTCAATGGTATTGCTCTGAACTTTAACCCCTTATTAATGAAAAGTCTTCATCTAGTACGTAATATGTATATTAAAAATATCACATGACGGACACAGACAGCGTAGATATTTGTAAGAAAATATTAGGTTATGATATTCAGACGACATAATATCAAAATATTTCTTCTTACGTTTATTTTAGATGCTATAGTATTTTTGGTCAATCTAGGCGGTAGCGGTCATTAACCCTCTTTCAATACAATATACAAAATTGATAACAAGTGTTGTGTTGTCGCTTTGTTGTTGTCAATCGCGGTTTGTATAGAAATGACAATTTTATGACAGAGGATCAATGACCGCTACCTCCTAGTTTGACCAAAAATACTATAGCATCTAAAATAAACGTAAGAAACAATGATTGGAATTCTTTATTCCCTTGTGAAATATGACCTTCATTGAGTTAAAAATATTTCAATTACTAGCAGTTTATTATAATAGAAGTACAACTAACAAGTACCTAACAAGAATGAATATCAACAATAAAATATTAAAAGGTCAGTAATAACTGCTTAGTATTTTTATTTTCTAGTTTCTACACCTTGGCAATTAGCATCAGAACTTACGTTTCAAAGGTTTTTATTAGAAAATTCCTACAAAAAGTTTAAAATTATATTAAGGAAGCCTGTTGCATCAAGAGCTCTAGAACTAGATGAAGGCGGGAAAACATTTCCTTTCGCAAAGCAAAACCTTGGCACCCGAGCTATTACTATATAATTTTCAAAGTAAATAAAGCCAGCGTTTGACATTTCATAAATAAACAGCGAATACCGCAGCTGGCTATCCTTAATATTCAGTTCAAATATTTTATTTATGCTTTTAAGTTAGGCATCATTAAGTATCCTTTTTTTATTTTTATAAGCTAAAGGAGAAAACAATGTGTGTGATAAACACTTGATAATCAATTAGATAATACATTTATTATCAGCTTAAATGACGTGAAATTATCCGGCAAAACAATATAACAATAAATCGCGAGCAAATGAAAACAGATAAATTACCTCCCGCGCAGATAAGGTATTTCAAAAAAAAATTACGTCTGACCATTTTAAATTTGGAACTCACCCATAGATATTGCTGAAGGATGCTCCTCCTAAGCTAATGTGGGAGATGTTGATGTCAGTACCGGACAACTTGTTGTAGCGCATGTTGAAATTCAAAATTCGAACGACCGCACCGCGCAAACTAAAGTTGGCAACTGAAGGGAGCGGGGTAACGCTAGCTGGCGCGTAGCGACCAGCGACGATATTTTGTGTTTACTACAAATAAACATTTCCAATGACCAAATCACCTTTTGTTTTTTCGCTATCATTTGCTAAATAATGGAGTACACAATATACTGTAACTTTGTTACTTTGTTAATTATTTATTAGTTACGTATTATCATTTCTTAATTACTTGATAATATATACCTGCGGCTTTGCCCGCGTAAAAATTATTTATACCATGGCAGAATTTAATCGGAAACAAAAGTATCCCAAATTTTAAGTCAGCTAACACCATACCTGTATACTGAGTGCCGAGTGCGAATTTTTTCTTGTCATTCGATCGTGAACGCGTTTCTCGTTTACATATATGGGATTTGTTAGCGCCACCTAGCGATGCTTACGGTAACATGTACAAATCCCATTAAAAAATCGTAGTAAACGCGAAACGCGTTCACTGTCGAATGTCAAAAAAAAACTCGCACTTGGAACCCTTCGAACGTGAGTCTGACTCGCACTTAGCTGAAAAGAACAGATACAACACTTTGATCTTAGCCAAAAGACCGAGAAGCGATCGCGAAGGCTGAGATCATATCAAAGCGTGGTTGGATACGATCTCCTGGCGGCACAGAAGGTAAAGTGGCACAAAGCCCGTTTAAGAAAACTTGCACTTGGGTGATGTACTAATTTCTAGATATTGAAATTGAGACCTAATTAATTAAGGCCCGTAATAATTGTTGTTTACGCTTACAACTTAAGAGCGTGATCAGAAATTTTGAGACTCCTTTTTCATTAATAAAAATACATTTATGAATGAAAGCAGCATCTCAAAATTTTTTGATCGTGCTCTTAAGCACTGACTATAAATACGCGCCTATACATATTATTATATTCTATCTAGTCCAAAAACTATAATGTACCATAGAGGAATTATATTATATATTAATTATATTTATAAAATAATTGGTTTATGAATGTACAGAACACTAAATTAAGGATCAAAATGAGGATCCTAAATTAATCTTTTAATTTCAGGATCTCTCAGGTCCTTAAATTTAGCGTCCCTAATTTAGTAGATTGTGTACCAACCGGTTTTTATACAACTGGCCCGTTGTACGAAAACCGTTTGGTATTATTAAAAATAAATATTTATTGTGGATTTGAAAATATTGAAACATTTTTGTTTTGTATGATATCACTTAAATGAAAACATATCAAAATCTATGATAAATATTTTTAAAAAATATATAGAAGCCTAGTTCTGAGGCATTTCCACAACATACTACAAAATCATTACTTTAGGTGAGGGTTCAGAGGGTGGAAAATGTTATGGCCCGTTGTATGGAAACCTTCAATCAAAATTTTGCATACAAAATAAATAATAAATATTTTTATTTATTTCATTCCTAATTTAGTATGCTAAATTAATCACCCTAAACTACGTCAACTAAGGTGTTATTGCCATGGGAGAGGCATGCTTCGGCATAAATAGGCCGATACCACGGCCTTACAGAAAACTGACGTGGCTTCCCTAATTCCCTTCCTATCCCTTTATGAGAGAAGCCTCATAAAGGCCGGCAACGCACTTGCGACTCTATGGATGTCACTTTCCATCAGGTAACCCTTGCCCCCTAAATATCATTAAAAAAAGGTTATAATATGTCCGCATCTTCAATGGAAGACACTGTATGCCTGATTAAGGATTATGTAGAACATATTGTAATTTATATTTTTTTAGTTGCGATGCTATTCAGTGTATAATTTATAAGAATAACAAAAGATTGCAGTAACCTTTAAAAGCAATTTTTCAGAAGAATATTCAATACTCACCTAGCTTTATGAAATGCGATACGGATGCTTATTTATAGATGGCTTTTATTCATATTGAATGATTTCAATTTCTTAGAAAAGATATTTAAGTGTTTATATTCTATAAAAATAACAAAAATGCATTACGATTAAAAATATAAACAATACATGCAATAGTATTTGATTGTTATTAATTAAAATTCTTTGATTTTCAGGAGCCATCGCTCTTCACGGAAATGGCTTAGAAATTTCAAATTTGGTTACATTTCATGGGAACGGTACACTTTGCCCTTTTAAGATTTTCTTTGAGGTTAGAAGGGTTTTCAATATTTCTATTTTTAATTTTTTTCTCTATAAAGTCGATTATTAGTATTGGTTTTTCAATTTAATCATTAGTTTAAGCTTTTAATAGCCCTATAAAACAGTTTTGATATTAAAATTCTTTATGATTTGATAAGTTACGGTCGCTTGAGTGTCATTCAGTTAGAGATTTCTAACGAATGCATTAGCCATTTTTATTTTTATGGAAAATCGCAAAAACAAAAAAAAAATGATCAGATAAAAGGAATTATGATTCGTGTTAACAAATGTGGTAAAAATTTTATGAATAATTACTAAATTTTTACAAGTAATGCGTCTTTACACCACATTACTAAGAAATTAAAGACTCAAGGCACTACATCGCATGACCATCGTTCAGGGATACCCAGAATTACAAATTCTTTTGATGATTTAAGCAAAGTGATCAAATATCAACGCAGTAGATGACTGACTTGACCCGAAACAGCAGTAGGTTTTAATGTGGGTCGCTGTAAAAACTGTAACTTCAGCTAAGAGATGGTTATTCATGGTTATTCGATGCCGAACCGAAGAGATGCATAACAATGTCGAAACTACGCTTTAGGCCTATCCACAAACAAAAGAGGCTAAATAAAGCCAAATAAAATCAAAATGGATAGTGGCTGGCTGAAATAAAGTTCTCTTGAGCGATAAATCAAAATTTTTTGGTACCAAGAGCAAAGAATTTACCCGCCGTCAGCCTTTTTTTTTAGGACGGGAAATGCCCTTATGCATCCCCGGCAGCATTGGGAAAGGGCAACCGGGGTATGTGGGACTCGCTGTGGTCAGTCTAGCGAGAGAGCTCTAGAACCCTGTACCGTCGGTTTAGTCAAGCGCGGTGGAGACTCCGTAATGATTTGGGGCCAATATTGTGGTTCTTCAGTGGGAGATATTAAGAGAATGTAAGGAATAATGAATAAAAAAAAGGGGGATTAAAAGCATATTGCAAAATCCTGTTGTGATTTCTGGCATTCTACTGATCGGTTCAAAGTTTGTCTTCCAGCAAGACAATCATCCCAAACTGTTTGCAAAAACTCATATGAGCTCCATAAAGTGTTTTTGTTAAGAAAACAAAAACGAAAAGTGCTGAAAGTGAAATAACACCCCAACATCCCTGTGTTGAAATCCGATTGATTTGCTGCGGGGCAAACTACCTCTCTAGACAAGTGACAAGCGATTAACGTTTACGATAATCGCTTCGTTTGTTTTGTATGGGATTGACATATCCGAACTCGACTAGATCACGTGACTTTTTGTTCGTCTACGTCAATCCCATACAAAAACACGCCAAGCGATTATCGTATACGTTACACGCTTGTCTAGGGGGGCTGAACAGATTTCGATACAAACGTTGTTCGACTACTATAGAACGTCTCTGGAAAATAATACAGGAGGATTATCACAAAATAAACCCAACTGCTTTAGAAAAAATTGTTGCATTTACCAAAAATTTCTTAGGCAGTAATCAAAAGTAAATTTTTTATATTTTTGACTCATCAATATAGGACATATTACTTGTATATATATCACTGAGTCAAAAATATAATTATTTTAATTGTTAATACTCTGGGTATTATCATAGAGAAATTATACCTAAAATAATTGGTCTATGTTATTATTAAAAATGAGCAAAATAATAAAAAATAATAAGATATAATAAGGTTTTAATGAATAACTCCCATTGATTTCATTTTTTTTGGGTGTTCAAATACTTTTGTACGGTAGTCTATACTATAAATTAAGTCGATTTTTTTACGACGGAAAGTACCTGACATATATTATATATAGGTAGCCTATGATAAGGGCGTTCTACACGGCGTGAACAAACATCACGCAAAGGAGATGATGCAATGCATTTTAGATATTTATGTTGTAAATGGTCGTGTTTGACAAACCGTTTGCCAACCACGACCTTGATGCATTTCAAATTGCACCCTCAGTACATGGCGTAAGATTGAATTGAGGGTGCATCTTAGATATTAATGTTGTAAATGGTGTCCATTAAGTATATACTATTTTCAATCTTCCGCCATGAAGTGAGGGTGCAATTTGGATTGCATTATATTGCACCTTTGCGTGATGTTTGTTCCCGCCGTGTAGAACCCCCATTAGATTAGGTCAGACGTACAGACATATTACAAGGTCTTACTTAGGTAAAATAAAGTTACTGACACTCAAAAGAATTCTGCATTATGTACCTACATAGTTAAAAACAAAGTTGCTTTCCGTGGATGAAGTATAAAAATGTATAGGTTTAAAAAAAGGTAACGTTTGTTAGTAAATAACCCGGCTGCATAAAAACATTTTATATTCTTTACCTTGAAATTGAAACAGCAAGTTATATAGTATACTTCTAGAATGGCTATTTAAATCTATTCATTTTGATACCCTACCTGCATAATCGGAAAAAATTTTTGGACCACAAAATTTGAACTTAAAAATCCGCCATTTTCACTTTTAATTTTTTTAATGTAGCCAGTGTCACTTGCGCTATTACGGTAAATTTAACTATACCTCATAAGTTAAAATCCGTCGAGTAGTGGTTTAGGCTGTAGAAGGAAAACACCACGTCGTCTTGACGCGTATCTTTCTGCCTCGCCCAGTAAAACTTTGGAACCAGAAGTATTTTCGGACCGATACGACCTGCAAACCTACAAGAAGAGAGCGTATTCTCTCTTAAAAGGCCGGCAATGCACCTGCAACTCTTCTGATGTTGTTAGTGTCCATGGGCGATGCTAGTTGCTTTCTATCTGGTAACTCGTTTGCTCGTTTGCCCCATTATCTTATAAAAAAATTAGAAATCTACATACATTCATACATATATAGACGTACCATCCATTTACATACTAGATATAAGTTAATCTGTATTCAAAAATAGTGATTACTTTACTAAAGTAAAAGATACTGTGAGGACGACCTCTGTGGCTCAGTTGGCAAGCGCGTTGGTAGCTTACGCCGGGGGTCGCGGGTTCGAATCCCGCCGACGGAGCAAGTTTTTCAATATTACTGGGTCTTGGATGTGTGTTATATATATGTATCATATAATAAAAATCTTAAATATGTGTATAGTATAAAAGTATTAAATATATTTCCGCTGTGTGGTACCTGTAACACAAGTCCCTCCGGTACTTAGCACGGGGCCAGACTGACGTGGTGTGAAGCGTCCATAGATAAAAAAAAAAAAGAGGTTAAGCTTGCCCCTCTAGCCCATGTATAATTCTCAATGACGGCGACGATATTGACGATTGAGTAAAGTCGTTCGAAAATAAAACGTATAGCCTAGATCATAAAGTTGCATTTTAACGGGCCAAAATAATCTCGTTCTCGGTTGACGGTGGCGGTGGACAAACGGCGTTAGCCTCACTTAATCCCGAATTCTCGTCCTCCGAGAATATAATTTAAACTAAACGTCGAATTCTCGCCCTCGAAGAATATAATTTAAACTAAACGTTTACTCGGATATGACGGGAACTATAAAATATAATAGAAAACAATTTCAATAAACACTGCCCTCTAGGAAATGGAGTCAAAGCATAATATCTGAAGCGTGCAGAGGCGACAGGGCCGAAAATTTAAAATTAAAATTGCCTGCATAAAAATTAAGCTGCCAGCTTCGCAGCGTCCGAGGTGTTTCGTCGTTCATTCTTTTGTGTAGCATTTTTCGTATAACAGTAGCAGCGAAAACGAATATCACTTTTATTATCGCTATACAGGGTGATCGGAAATTCGATACATTCTTTGAAAAGGGGTGATATCACGTTTCTTATCAATTCTCTCATACAGTACTAGCTGGTGCCCGCAGTATCGTTGCGCGAAAATTTGTATACCACGGGGACCGTACATTTTCCCGGGATAAAAAAAGATTTATTCGAATCCGTTCTGTAGTTCCGGAGATTTGCGTGAACAAACAAACAAAAAGATAAACGGACAACTTTTTTGTCGATTTGTGTTATTCTATTACTGTTTCTAGGCCCCCCACATTGATAAATTTGTAAAAATATCAATTGTACAGACACGCCAATTAACTGTTTTATTATATTAACTTATAGATTTACTAGATTTACTAGATGATGCAGGCAACTCCGTTGTGCCAATATTGGCTTACCACGCAGGAAACATACATTTTTTAATTTTGTTTGTCGTATTTAAGAAAATTATGAAAGTACCGAAAATGCCGGTTCTTGTATTTAAATTCCCGGTTCTTTTGCCGCTACAAAGAACCGGAAATTCCCGGGGTTTTCGGTACCGGAATTTCCCGGTTCTATACCCTAACTGTAATGGGGGCCGTAAGCTCTCGCCGAGACACGGCGAGACCGCCCGAGTGTGAGAGTGTAAATGGTTACACTCGCCTCCTCTCGCCACGAGACTTGCCCGAGAGCTCTCGGCGAGCGTGGACAGTATTCATGCTAAATTGAACGATTATTTTTTATGTGTTCCGTTGTTTCATATTGTCAGTAAAAAATTTTTGTTATAACTCAAAAAGATTAAGCACTTAATGAAGTGAAGTGAGACTAGTAATTGCTCCAAAAGATAACGATCAGGCCACAACTTTAGCAACCGTACAAGAAAGTCAAAAAGATAGCTGCGCTCAAAATTTACATACGACAGAATTAGTTTCCATGAAAAATGACTATGGAGGATTCTATTAAAAATTCCGGAGGTATTCTAGTGTGATGTAGCCAGTGGAGGGGAAAATTACTTTGTTTCCATGGAAAGTAATTCACAACGCTGTCGCTCCTGGCAGGACGATTGTTTGTAAGGAAGTTTCAATTTTATTTGCATAATATTTAATTTGTAGTGAAGAACTTGGCTAATGTGTTTACCGGTTTTTACATTTTGTCTTTTTTTTTTAAATGCCATTTCGGAATTTGCCAAGAAGTCGGATCACCTGATGAAAAGGTGCAATCGCCAATGAACAGTTGTAACATCAGAAGCATTGCTCACACGGTCGCGGCACGGAGGCCGTGTTGTATTAAAAGTGTACATATACCATACATTTAGAAGACGGCCGCCATGTTTGTAGTAAGCACCTGATTTGTCCACACCAACAGTGTCATGTGAAACCCTGTGTTTAAACATTACTACGATAGCGACTTTTCACATGTGCGATCACACATGCTTTTCTAATGGCATGGCGACTGTGCCGCGAACTGGGCACCTAAGAAGGTCCTAATAGCTATATTGCAAAGGAATTTCTCTACAATTCGTTTTCGTACATTTTCGTGAAAAAATCAAATAGTTTTTATAATAAAGTTACTTCAAAATCAATTTGAGCTAACCGTGAAATCACTGTTTTGCAAAATCAGTAGTTATTTATAAGAAAATTTATAAAATGAATTGCTGTTAGCGATATTTCGATGTGATCTTTTTAGGGCGGCAGTTGGTATTAAATTCTATACAAATTTAGAAATGCACGCGCGTCGTCTTATCACGTTGCGATGTGAATTGACCTTTAGGAGTTTTTTTTCGATGAAAAAAAATTAACTCATATGTTTGCAATCCTGGATGTATGGATCGCCTTTTACCTTTATCCTAAACAAATCTGAAACCAATCAATCGATGGGCAAACAGGCTTTTTATTGATTTGGGACGTAGTCTAAGAGCCTGCTTGTAAAGTTTTCATAAATTAATATACTAAAAAAAATCGTACGACCTACCCTACATTAGTGTTTATTGAGAGTATGAAGTTTTATTGTAAAATGTTAAGTGATTAGTAAATGACCATACTTAATAGTTCATATGCACTTTACACTTACCCGGGGTAGTGCTTACTTTTTTTAGGGTATTTGAAAGGGTAACCCTTATTTTATATTAATTCAATAGGGTTTCCCAAATGTTTTGGTTACCCAAACGTTAAGTGTTTTGAAAGTTTTGAAATTAAACCGGTTTTTCTTTCTCTGTATATTATACCTACTAAACTTATACTCTAATTTATAATGAAATTGTACATTTTTTTAAATTATCTTAACAAGTCTGAAGCCAATAAATTTTTTACTGATTTCTTCTACTTCAAGCTCTAAAGAACTTCTTTTTTGCCAGCTGTTTAGTGTGTAAAGCATACAACATTTTTCAAAAATATTTCATTTTGATTGACATTCACATTGAATCAAATTCGACAAAATTGCAAAACATAGTAGTTTACGAGTAGAGTTTTATATGAAGATAACATGGTATTGCTACATTTATATGAGAACAAGATATATATAATGGATATATTCCAAACGAATTTCATTAGGCACTTAGAAGTTTCTACTAACTTTGGTAATAAATATGTCAAGATATGTTCGGGCAGTGGCACGGTATAGTAAACAACTTTTGTCTGGTTTCATTAATGGTCTATTATTAAACAAAGTTTTGGACCGCAAATACCAGCAATTATATAAAAATACCACCGGACCCGACAGACTTTTTGAGAGTCCGTGGCCTAGTGGGTAAGACCTTGGTTCTCACTCGAGAGGGTGCTGGTTCAAACCCGGGTGGAGGGGTGTACCAATAAGACATTTACCGATATCAAGTTCATAATACGGATGCTCATTACCGTGGGAGAGCCATGCTTCGGCACGAATGGGCCGGCTCGACCGGAGATACCACGGCCTTACAGAAAACTGTTGTGAAACGGCGTTGTGCTGTGTTTCGTTCAGTGTTTGAGTTTACCGGTGGCCCAACTTTCCTAATCCCCTATCCCTATTCGTATTCCCTATTCCCCTTTTAATGCAGCGACGCACTTGCAACACTTCTGATGTTATAAGTGTTTTTCAGCTTACGGGATCACGGGCTCTCGGTCTATATGGAGTTTAAGGTCGCGTTTAAAATTACAAAACCCTTATTAACTCCCATCCCATTTTTAAATGAAACGAACCTTTGTGAAAATTTAATTTAAAATTATTGTTTTATTTTAATATTTGACGTGAATACAAACATAACTTTTTTTAAAATTGTCAATCAATATTAAAAATGAATTGATTCATTGAAGTAAGAGTTGGAATAAATTTAACAATAGTCACAAGTCATCCAAAAACCAGACGATCCAGTAAAATTTGTATTTCTTTCCTAAGGCCGTTTGTCTTTCAAAAAAGTCTTTGCCAGAAATCAAGTCGATTCGTTGCTTCATAAGAGCATGAATAAGGGTCGCACAAATAAACACACTTACCGCCGTTTGTCCACCGCCACCGTCAACCGAGAACGAGATTATTTTGGCCCGACAAAATGCAACCTTATGTTCTGGGCCAGTAAACAGCTACCATATTGTGTTACGTCCCAAAGGATAATTTTCTTATTTACTATCATTTAATTCCTCAAATTCTCGTATAGGCTGTAGATATCGCATAATATGGAACCAAGTAGGTCGTCTTGATGGAAAAGGACCGCCCGCGGCTAGCATGTGTACGTAGTGTATTTATACGCGTTCGCATCGCAATCAAATGATTTGTTAATTATACGTCTATTGTATGATTAACAAATCAAATGTAGGCACTATAACGAGCCGCGCGCGGTCCGTTACTACGAAGATGCCTTACTTAGTTCTTTATAGTCCTTGCTGTAGATCTCGCAGAAACTAGATTTGTGGGGTTTGGTACAAGCAGTTGTCGTAATATAAATGACTTAATAATGCCTACAAAAAAGTCCGCGATAGTATATACCAAAAATGTATATTTTAGCCATTATAACCACTTTTTCATAGAATAAAAGTAATTAAAATTATTAGCCTATGTTTATTGATCATATTATTGTGGAATACAAATCCTTATCCAAAATAACTATTTATTGAGCAAAATGTTTTCAATAACTATAAATTACTTTTTATTTTATTCCAATCGGACAATCCATTCAAATGATATTACGAATTTCAAATTATAATTGGTATTAAAATGAATGATGGCCGCCACCATTTTTTTTCAGAGAGCTTAAAAAAAATGTCCACCCGTGCGAAGCCGGGGTGCATCGCTAGAATATTACCTAGAAGAAGGAGCTTGTCGCTAATCGCTTATCGCTACAGCCTTGCACTGCACAATCAATATCGCCTCGTCATGGACCTTACCCTGCAAATTCGATGAAGTCGACAATCGCCGAAGGTTTTATTGAGAACCCCAACCACAATAGATAACGAACCAGTATCTCTACTATGATTTTTAACGGTTTTTTATGTTTGTTTAGGGAACTTTGATTATGTCACTCCAATAAACCAAAACTACAATATAACTAACAAATAACTTTAATCTATTACACGTCTACTGCTAATCTAACCATTTTATATATTTCTTAAAAGTTTTCTGACAAACAATATGCCAATATTCAGGCATCAGGTAACCCGCCTGCTCGCTTGCCCGCTAAATATCATTAAAATATGCAATTACAGGATCCAATAAACATAAGGTCTTCAATTTTCCTAAAAATGTTATATCCAATGATAAAGCATAAGTATTTATGGCTACTCGATACTGAGTACGTAAATTTTTACTATGGAATATTTTACAGCGTCTCTAGTGGTCACTTGGAAAACCAAAATTGCCGTATTAAAATGTAATAATACGGATGCTAATTCCCGCGGAAAAGTCATGCTTCGTCACGGATGGGCCGACTCGACCAGAGTGACACCACGGCCTCACAAAACTGGCGTGAAATGGTGATGTGCTGTATTTCATTCAGTGAGTGAGTTTACCGGTGGCCCAACTTCCCTAATCCCCTATCTCTATTCCCATTCCCTTTTCCCTGACAAAGACCGGCAACGCACTTGCGACTCGTTGGATGTCACGAGTATCCATGGATGACGGCAGTTGCTTTCCATCAGGTAACCCGTCAGCTCACTTGCCCCCTAAATATCATTAAAAAAATTTAGGAAATCGCTTATGAGTATCGATGAACGCTTTAAGCTCATGATTGAGCTGATGTATGCTGACTATAAGCAAACTGATAAATCGGCACGGGTCCTTAACCCGTTTAAGGCTGTAAAAGTTTAAAGCCATTTAAGGCT
>JAOTAV010010434.1:0-27312 GCA_026546445.1 Cyclargus thomasi | reverse complement strand
AAAAAAAAATAAAAAAAAAAAAAAAATATCCACAGCCGAACATATTAACCTCCTCGTTTTTGGAAGTCGGTTAAAAAAATATGTGAGGGGTCTTGAGGAAAACGAGTGGTCGTCTACATCGCGCAATCGCTAACATGACGTGGTCGACTATTATGCCTTCAACTTTCAGAACCAAAAATTTTAAAAACTTCAAATTTTTTCTTTCCGTCGTGCGTAAGTCCAACTCGAACTTTAATTAAACCGGAAATTTAGTTATTCCTTATTTCTAAAGTCAATTTCCATTGTACTTGTTTCACTTCAGTATACTGCATAGTAAACTGTTATTTCACAGGCTATATTGCTTACGTAAAGATACGTTATCGACAACGTATCCACAAACCCTGTAACCCAATAGCTAGTAAGAGCTAACACGGTGCCCCACTTCGATTTCACTGCGTACATTATATGACAGATTTCATTGGTGAAACGGACTTTTCCTTCACTGAGAAACTTACCTTCTTACTCTGTAAATTGATCACTCTTTAACACACATTGGATATTGAAAAGTTTTGGCGTCATGACCCTGTGGTTACACGGTCAGTTGGCATCAGTTTATTCCATCAGTCAGACTGCCGCCAATCTGATGGAATTCAAAACTGACGAAATACGTGTTTTATTGGCCATATGGGTGTCGCCTACAGTCAGTTTCATTCTCACCATATTGATGGAATTGAACTGATGCCGAACTGACGGTACCACTGCTGCACCTTTATGAGCTAGAGTAAACTTGGACGATAGAATTTTCTTTTATATTGCTGTTTCACGCGCACTTAAACCGGTTTTTTTAAAGACAGAGGAGACAGGACAAGTGGAAGGGGATGATGCGCTTGCGCTATTACAATGTCGAAGGGCTCTATAAAATACTTCTTTCTGACGGTTTTTTTTGATTGACGGTATGGTTCATTGACCTTCTGTCAAATTTCTATACAAACCGCGATTTTCAACAACAAAGTGACAACACAACTCTTTGTTTACAATCGCGTTTTGTAGACAATTTTTTTGACAGTGGGTTAATGAACCATATCGCAAATCGAAAAAATATGTTATCAAAGGACGAATCCTAGTATTTATAGTATTTAATTTTTCTGACATAGAGACTAAAGCTATTTGCAGATTTGGACGATATCGACCTCTCCATGGCCAATTGCTTAATTGTAATTAATGGGCACCTTAATTAATATTAAATTATATAAGCTGCTATTAAAATCAATATAATTGTTAAATTGTTAGCGTTCTAATGACTATTATTACATCATAGCCGAAAGGTTATGATGTTTATTATGAAATTATTCGTTATTTTATAATCGTTCATTTATATAGCATGAAATGTTTAAAAAAAAATCTTGAACGCTTCAGTATTCAAGGACAAAATAGTATTAAAAGTTAGTATCTTATTTTCTACTTTTTTTTAAATAGCGGGTGGTGGAGTTGTTCCGTATAATTTTTATTTGACCAAATTGTGATCTATATATTAGCATCTTTTGTTAATTATTATTAATACTGTTAGACTCTTACTAGCTTTTTATCGCGGCTTCGCTTACGTAGAATTTGAAAACTTTCTTGTAAACCTCCTTTAAAAACATAATGTTTTTCCAAGACCTCACTGTATGTGACTCACCAATCACCACCTTTTCAAAGCCTGTGTCAAATTTAAGTCGATCAATGGTTGTGTCGTTGGAGTTTTAATGAAGGATAAATAAAAATATTTTTGTCTATTCGTGTGTCAGCGATTAAACTCCTGCTCAACAGCTGCACCGCTTTTGATAAAATCGAGAGTATTAAAGTCGGTTCCAGAATATTTTTTTTGATATTAAGTTTAGGTAACAAGAATGTATACAGGATAATGTTTCTCGAGACCGCTTGTCTAACCATAAGCTTACCATAAAAAATATTAAATTGATTTTATATCAGGTTATTAGCTCCTATCTCCAGCCCGGCTAAGGTGCGCCAAAATCATACCTCTCTCTCTCGAGTATACACGTAATTGTCGATATCGTTATAATATACCTCTTTTCCCTAACATGCGTAAGTCTCGAGACAAATTTCTCGTTCTCTAAAAACTCTTTTTATAATATCAAAATTTAGACAAAACTCGATAAAAAGGTGATGGTCGTGTAACGTACGTATAACGCAGACAAAAATAGTATAGATTAAAAACAAAACACAATAATTATCTCAATGTTGTCGACAGACACGAGAAATAAAATATGTTATGTTAGGGTATTGACCCTAATGAATGGATAAAGAGAGATGAAGTGATAAACCGGTAAACATCAAGAAAACGTATAGACAAAATTTCTTGATGGCACATCTTAGCCGGGCAGGTGTACGTAAAGCGTTCGTTGACACTCAGCACGTGGTTAGACTTAGAGGTAAATAACCATTTGGGGGCGTTTCCTTGCGTAGTATGATAAATCTAGTATTACGCGTGTAGCAATTTGCCATACGCCTGGAGGCTTTCGTGCTTTCGAATGATGTTAGTAGAATTTTCGACAGTTTTCACCCTCTATCAGAGTGCAGAGTGCGAGTTTTTTTTTACATTCGATCGTGAACGCGTTTCGCGTTTTACATAGTATTTTATAAGTGTACAGCGCCACCTAGCGATGCTCACGGTCATATGTGCAAATCCCATATTAAATCCTAGTAAACGCGAAACACGTTCACTGTCGAATGTCAATAAAAACTCGTCGAGTTATTTTTCGTTTTTTCCTATCATATAAATCTTAAGACGGAGTTAACACGCTCTATCTGGCATCTGCCATCAGTTCAGAGTGGTTCAGTCAGGGATGATGGAAGAATGATCGTCTGACCGATTGTTTGTCAAACTGATAATTTTTTTATGAACCTTTTCAGACTGATACCAAACTAATGCCAGGCGTAAACCTCCTTCTAGGACGTTAATAGTGCCAAAATAGTAGAGTAGACTATTTTAAGGCTAAAATGCTATTTGTTGAATAAATACGTTCATTACAAGCAATTTGATACAAATTATATTTATGAGGTGCTATAAAACGTTCTCTGTAGACGGCGTTTAATTGTTTCTCTGCACAATCTCACACACTGTGAGAATAATTCCTTGTCAATAATTATTTCCTCAAACTTATTGTTATTGTTTTTGTAAACTCGTTTCATTTGTCTTATTACATCAATTATGATACTCTATAAATAGCGCGAGACGAGGAACTCTTGCTTTCGGTGTTTTGTAAATGTAAGGAAAGTTAGGGCATGTAATAATCATTCGTTTGTATTTTTTTAAGTGGAAACTTCTTTAGCGGCACTGTTTGTGATAGATAAAAATGTTATTCGTGTATTTCCTTTTATATGAGTATGTATGCCTGACATATTATGCTTTTGTACCGTTCAAGCTTCGCGCACACTCTTCACGGGGTGAGCCGGGTGCATCGAGTTTTGAATACAAATAACGCATTCGTTCGTAACTCGTAAGACTAGTATGATTTATGAAATATACTATGACGGAATTGTGAAGGAGTGAGCACAGTGTGACATATCACACTCCTTTTTCTGTTGACGCTTCGGATAACTTAACTTCGTGACAAGAGACTTTGCCGCGTCAATATGTCACAAAGTGCGGTCCTACCTTAATGCCTGGGATACATAAGGCCAGCTTTTTGAGATAGAATAGCAAGTTATTTTTCTTTTGAACTGTCCTTTTTGTATGAAATTTAAGGGGCAAGCGAGCAGACGGGTCACCTGATGGAAAGCAACTGCCGTCGCCCAGGAACACTCATAACATCCGAAGAGTCGCAAGTTTGTTGCCGGCCTTTATGAGGAAATAGGGAATGGGAATAAGGATAGGGGGATTAGGAATGTTGGGCCACCGGTAAACTCGCTCACTGAACGACACAGCAGAATGCCGTTTAACGCCAGTTTTCTGTGTGTCTTGGGTTGCTTATACTTGCTTGTCAACAAAACTTAGCTTAGAAATGAAGCAAGTTTAGGAAGCCAGAAATGTTAGCTGGACAACTCACTGACGCTAACTTGCTGTCCTGGCAGTAAAAACTGGCCTCGTATATCCCGGGCTTGACGCATATTGTACAGGACAGTCGAGCTCATGTTATTTAAAAAAATGCACACAGTAAGTCTAACAATGCATAGAACAGTTAAAGCATCCATCACGATCGTATATTTTAGCGTAATGTATTCTGGCAGGTGTGTCATTACTCCACAATGCCTCTCTTTAGCCCCTTTCTAAAGCACGATTAGACTAATTAAGACATACATACAAATGCAATAGGGCTAGCATAGCGTCAGTAGACGTACGAAAGAATAGACAAACTGACAGATGGTTGGGGTAAACTGACAGATTTCCTTTGTGTGACATCCGCCACTTCAACGTCACTTTGTCTATCTTGCTGTAGAAGGAAACACTTTCTCGGTCGACATGCAGGGGCCGCAGGAATGTTGTGAGGTTATATCTTCTATTTGTACAAAAACGTTACAATAAAAGAATTTAAAAACCACCCAACTCTTTTACCTTTTTTTTTTCACTCCAAAAGCAATTACTCTAACAGTCAAACATGCCTTCCTCTTAGTAACCTAAGAATTTTCACCTAACCTTGTTACATTTTGTATTCTTTTCATTCTACCTTTTTATTTTTTTTTCTTTTCATTACCTACTTGCTGCACTCGATTATTTCTGTATTTTGGCACACACATTGCACCCAAAGATTTTTCGAAGTTTTGGTATCCGACCGACTAATTTTGTTTGGTTATTGGTTACTTAATAACATTATCATGACACGATTAAGCGTTCATTGACTTTATTTTTGATAAGCCGCGCATTTACAAATAAAAATATATCTGTATTCGACGCTTCATTAACTAGCGAAAAACCGCAGCTTTATATCAAGGGTCGCGAGATTTTTTAAATGCTGTGACATTGGGTTTTCCAAAGTATTCTGTAACAGAATTTTCTAATAAAATTTTACTGTTCTAGATACATGTAGATGCTTATTTCGTTTAGTTTATCTTCACAGTTGCATATCTTATCTCATAAATGGCGTTGGTAGTACAGTATTATTTTAAATTATTATTTATAATATTACTACTATTTTATTTTTAAACACATCGCGATTATCCGGACTACAGACAATTTTATTTTTTATTGACAGCAATTAATCCGGTTAATCAAATTTCTACTGTAACTGAATCCTCCATATTGAATTATATTATAAAAATTAAAAAACTTCTTATGTATTACAATTAAAATGTAAAATTAAGCCATTAATCGCACCATCATGATAGTAATTAATTCGGTGCGAAAATTAGTTTTAGCTTTTTTCTGCGTGTTTTTTACACGACAGATGTATCACTCATACGGCATACCTCTTAATAAATTTTTTGTGTAATATTCCTTATTAATGATATTCTAACCGATATGACATCACGAGATCGTCGTTCGCTTGATAGCAAATTTATAAGTTCGGGAAATCGTGAAAGAATTTTGCCACAGAGGTAAGTGAACTACCAAATGATCCGGGATGACCTCTATGAGATGAACTTAAGTCAATGACTTTAATATTTATTACCTATTCGCTTTTTGTATAAACAAAATTAACATAAATAGCCATTAAGCTATTTATAATAGAACAGTTACATGCAAATTCGTATAAAAAATTAATAAAATAAGCATAAATAATACAGCTGCTGCCTGTTTTTCTGTTTATTCTTATTATAACGTGTTTGATTGTTTGGGTTTCGTAACTTCCACACATGAACTCCTATTAAAGAAAGCTGAGAAACTTTCTTCTTAGTATATTCTCTGTATTCACAAATTCACAATACAGATATATGGCATAATGGTCGAAAAAATCTATTAGTTTGTAAGAAGCGTGCATTGACTAGTAGTTGACTCGAGCTGGCGCAAGGTTCGATCCCAGGTGAGATAATACAATACATATAATACAATACATATACGATAATACAATAAATTACATAATACAAATGGCCCATAACATTACGAATATCTGCACACAGTTAACGCTCTTCTGCCGATTCACTAAGCGCAATCGGAACTGTTCCGATTTCGGAAACAATTTCTTTTTCATGCTAAAGGCAAGTGAAGACTACCCAATTTTGCTGTCATGCTCAGTAGCGGCATTTCCCTTGTATGAATCAAACATCATGATAGCAAAATAGGGAATTTTCGACTTGTCATTTGCTTGAAAGTGAAAAAGTTTCCGAAATCGGAAAAGTTTTCCCGCGGAAACGCTTAGTGTATCGGCGTTCGGCCCGCTGGACTAGGCCAACCATGTTGCGAGAATGCCGTAGGTGCTTGGGTAACCAAAAGGACATTCAAAACCTTGTGCTAGGTATTACACTATTTGATGAATGGTGACTTTACTCGGGAAATACCGTACAAATTGTCCACGATGGATGCAAAGGATTTTTGTCTTTTGCATATAATCTTTAGCCATACCCGTCCATACTTACTAAAATACAAGTTATTTTGAATATTGTTTCCTCACAATTGCGTGTATTCGAAAATAAACTTCGGGTGTACGTGTAGATGCTGAAGTATTTTTAGAAGCTTACGTGACTAAGGGCGCGTACTTCCGTTTTCATGTAAAGGTTAATTTTGAATAAGGGCTGTATCCGGCAAAGGTCATCGGAATACCGATAACTTTATTTCGCGTGCATTTTCAAATTACAACTCAAGGATTGTTCTAATTTCAAAAGCTTTCTGACATGTTTTTTTTTTATTTAAGTTTTGGCGTCAATCGATTTCTACAGGACTGTACAAACATTGCAGCACATTTTAATATTCTGTTTTGATACATATTGGATACATACATATACCCTCCATGCTACATAACATATGTATGTAATGCAACAGCGAAAACAGATAAATAATAAATAAAAACTATTAAATTATATTAATATTAACTTCTCAACACCTTACTAAACGATTTAACCGTACTTTATCATATTACATGATTCATAATTTATTTATTTAATTATACCTATTAAATATGAATGAATAATATTTGTTTTTGCTCGGTATTTGAATAATTTTAACATACCGGATTCTTAAAAATTGATTTATTTACAGAATCAACGAACTGGACAATATAATTGATAAGTCGTGAAAAAAATTTCTTTGACCCGTCTAGCACAGATTTTTGATCGCAAAATTACTTATATTTTTTTTCGGAAGAATATAATAACAGAAAAAATTCTATAAAAATAATGATCTCATTCTCTGAATTCTAAGCAAAATAAAACGGGTTAGTAAATAAACAAATATTTATTTGCATTTGTGTTTGTTGTGTTAATGACCGAAAATGTTCATAAATACATGAATACAAACCTTTTTTTATTTATTGCATTTTTTAGGCAGGACACTGATAAGAAACTTACACAAAGGGTTTTTTTAAAACGTCACACATACATACTATTTTTACTTTACTAACTTAAATTTTACTAATAAAGGACCTTGTACAACGTCTAATAATGCTATTGTAATAGCATATTTTACTGGCACTTATAATAATAAATGCAATAAAGTTTGTCTTGTCTTTGGTCAGAAACATTAAATGCTTTTAAAATTTATATTTGTATCACGTTTCTTTATTGGTTATTAACAATAGGTCCCATTGAATATTTATTGAGGTTTGACAATTTAAAAATTATAGTACCAAGACCCGAACTAAATGGACGTCACAAAATTAAGGGATACAAAAAATATTCAACACGATGCACTTTTGCACCTTTTTGAAACGTTGATGAGATCATTTCATTGATATTTATTCAAAGGTGCGGTATCAGAAAATGAACGTGTAAATGTATGTCATACATAATACATTTTGTAGCAGATAAGTACCCAGTTAATTTTTACTTATATATAAAAAAATTAGACAAAAAAGTTGTCCAAAATATTCGGAAAAAATGATGTCTGGTTTTTATCTTCTAAGCGAATGAAGATATTTTAATTGGTTTTCTTTTTACTGAAGGCGAAAGACGTGCGTTTGTTCTTAAACATGTTTTATGAAAATCGTCTGTGACTTGAGTCATTTAAAAGTTATGGGGATGTCCAAATCTTTGCAGATGAAATTTGCAGTGCTTGTTTTATTTATTTTTTACTAAGATTTATTATATTTTTAGGGTTCCTTTATCCGTAACCAAAGGTTAAAAACGGTACTCTATTGCTAAGGTTTGGCTATTTCTCAACAACAACAGCTAGAGAGCTAAATTTTTGCAGATTATGTATTTGTGTTGCCGCTGTAACACAAAATACTAAAATCTAAATTAATTAATAAATAAGAGGGGGGTTATTACATTTTTCTCGATATCAATACTGGCAACAGGCCTCTGCATTTTTTTAACTTTACTAATCAGTAACAAAATATGAAGAAAATTAATAATTAAGATTGGCTGTTATGCATAAAACACAATTTTTACCTAATATGTTTGCTCTAATATGGTACGGGAGTACCCTTTGTGCGGGAGTCGCACTCGCACTTGGCCGATTTTTTTAGTACTACTTTAATGTCGTATTAAGTAATGATTATGACGTACACTTATTGAATTGAAATGGTCGAGGTAAATTGGTATTTATTGACTGATACAAATAAGTCGTAATTCAATATTAAACGAGATAGTTAATTACGCTAAGCATATTATCGTGTTACATTTTACGGTGTTATTCCTACAACTGTCAATCTAAAATGTTAACATTGTTATCTAGTTATGCGAGCCATTCAGAACATTTTTGCTGAGTTCGAAGCTTTTTTTTAGTCCTCACAGAACCTTTATGGCTAGCACATAAGGTATAAGATTTAGGATTCAAAGGTAGAATAACTAAGTACAAACAACGCATTCATTATGATGGTGTACGGCATCTGACACAGAATGTACACAAATGAGTTTCGCAATACTACACCAATAAATACTATAACATGAAAACTTTTTTAACAGTAGCTAGCAGCCAGGGAGCAAAGCTTATGGTATGTCAAACCTGTTTGCTGAAATATTGTTTTTTTTTATTTTTCAACAAAAAAAAAAATATTACAAATTAATATTTTTATTTAAGATTGTTAAAAGATGTTACTACTTAGTTTCCAATTTTCACTCATATTCGTTTAAATATCTATGTATGATTTGACGGTTCATTAGAAAAGTCACTAGATAACAATATAAGATGTATTCTTTGTAGCCTTTGCAAAAAGCGCGTTTGAACAACTCGCCGTTTTTGGAAAACGCTAATAATTTCAAAACATTAAACAAAGGTTACGTGTCTGAATTATATAGAATTATTTTTAAAATGCTCTTATACTTGCAGCTGTATATTATTATTTAGGAGTTCATCATTATTTTTGTCAAAATTTTGACACTTTTTTTTATAAATTTAGGAATGAAAAAAATATATATGAATTTTATTATTAGTTAGCCGCATTTTTCTTACTAAAAATTAAGTAGGGTATTCACCCTTACCTAATTAGGTTTTTTTTAAATTTGGTCAATTTAGGGTACGTTACACTCACCCAATTATTTGTTTTCGGAATTTTTATCACTACATCCTGAGCTGTGAATAATCCATGCTTAGTTAAAGTATATAAACAGGTACGGTTTTTGTTTGCCTGTTTATTTTCATTCGTCTTTCATTGAGAACGTGTTTTAAATATCTTCTAGTATTAGGTGGTTATTCATTTAATTATTTATTTATTTGTTGCAACTTATTTTTAATTTTGAAATCGTAGATTTCGAAATTGAAAATAATTTTTAATTTTCTTTTTATTTTCAAATAATATTTATTTTTATATTTTACGTATCTTCTAACTTGAGAAAAAATAAACAGTATTATTCTTTTTTGTTTTTTTTTTATTTTGTGCCTCACAACAATATTTTGTGAATGTTGCTGGCACTTGCTTTAGCAATGTTTAGCTATGTTTATAAGAGATTTTTTTTTTAGATAATGATCGTGCGGAAGTCACTATGTGTTTGCCTCCTGGCATTACTCGTGGGAGCGAGAGGGCTAGTACCAGATACTGTGAGTGCGAACGAGATAAACGAACTTCAGAAGCAGAAGACCACATACTCGGGGGCGGCACTGTACCCCCGCACCACCGAGACCAGAGATCTCAGGAGTCTCGATGGTATCTGGAACTTCCGAAAATCTCCAACTGATCCAGAGTACGGATACAGATATGGGTGGTACGAGAAGGATCTTGACAAGGTATTTGTTTTATTTTTATATAATCCAATGACCAATAAAAAATGTGCTCCTATAAGGAAAAAGTATTTAAACAATCGATTGTGAGATTATTTGTGAAATATCGGTAGGATTACAAGTAATCGCATTCTTTGAAACGCATACTCCCCAGTGCGACTGTATAAGTCATGATGCTCTAAAGAGCTCTGTAGAAAAAAACTACAATATTCCTCGAAGTAATAGATATGAGAGATATCTCGCATTATACATAACATAACATTACACATACATTTATTCATAAGCACATTTGAGACGTTCATTGTTGGTGTTATCTAGATGGGTATGTGAATATGTGGTCAACCTTGGTTAAAAGTCCGGGTCGACTGAAATTCTCCCATTACGAGTTTTTATTTACTGGGAGAAGTAGAGTGTTAAGTCTACCAATATCACACTAATTTGTGTTAATTTTATGGCTTATAGTTTATGCTAATTATGTCATACGTCAAAAGAAATCGTAAACGCAAGTTTTGATTAACATAATAATAGCTCCTGCCTCCTACCGGTTTCGGTGACAGTAATCAATTACATCGATACAAGTTATGCAACAGTAATTCAAGAGTATTCAAATAACAACCAAAGGACGTAGTTTCAATGCACAAGAGAAATCTCTTATTCCAGTTTCGGGACGGTCAACCGAAATTATTGACGATACGGTTTGGACGAACGAATTTGAGTAAGGCGGCAAGATTCGATCGATTCCGAAGATTTGATTTTGTTTTTTTGAAAGTAGGACTCCACGCGCATTTCATAATTTTTACATATCCTTCTCAAATTGGACCTTTTCAAAATTGTGCGTATCTAGCTGTGCCGCATTTCAATTTCAATGGAACTGGTGCCGGCGACTTTTCAACATCTTTTTTTAGACAGGTCCCGTGATCCCGATGCCAGTGCCGTCTTCCTACAACGATATCGGGGAGGAGGCGTCGTTGCGTGACCACGTAGGCCTCGTGTGGTATGACCGGCGGTTCCACGTGCCGTCCTGGTGGGCGCGCGGCGAGCAGCGCGTCTGGCTACGCTTCAGCAGCGTGCATTATGCCGCGCAAGTGGTGAGTACAGTGATCATGTTGGCCTGGTGTGGTAGTACTGACAGTTACACGAACGAATGACCACGTCGGCATTACTGTATCGTATACTCTTTATATGCTGACCACGTGGGCCTATAATAACTACGCTGAGATAGATGAAGACCAATATGAAGAACATTATAGCGTAGTAACGCTCTAACATATGATATTTCGATACTAATTTTGATTTTACCAAAACCCTTTCATCATAAATTAGTATATTGACTTTACCAAAACTCTTTGGTAATATTCGTTAGAGATAACAAGGACAAACTATAAGAAAAGTCTAATTATTTAGGAAGGACCTCACATATTAGGTAGTCAAATGCGATCCGTAGAGATTGAATTGTCAAGAAGCGTTAGGCCGTTTGTCCACCGACATCGCCAGAAGAGACCACCGAGAACGAGATTATTTCGGATAAAATACTACTTTATGACATAGACTACAGGTTTCATTTTCCTTTATTTAATGACGGCGATGATATTAACGATAGATCAATGTCGCTAGAAAATTAAAACTATAGCCTAGATTATAAAATATAGATTATTTAATTTCGTTCGCGGTTGACGGTGTTGGTAGACAAATAGCGTTATTTTAACGCTGACGTTACATAATCGACGAAGATCGTCGATCGTACATCAGCACGATTGTCGTGCAAGCATTCACAAAATCGCTCATACTTAACCAGTTGGTGATCATAATTCATATGTGACGATCGGCAGAGACGAGTATTCCCTCTACACAATCGTGGTCGCGACTCGCGTGTCATCGTCTGTAAGCGCCGATTATGGAAAGGGGCCATTAAATATATTTAAGCAATCCTAAATCCTAATGGATTATTTAAACCATTACATACTGTGAAAGCAGCTTAAAGCGTAGGTGTAGGCTGGATAATCCCTTACGACGATTACGTACGAAAATTACATTGTGCCAGCTAATTACTTCGCACTTTAGTCTCTGGAATTTATACGCATCATAAAGCTTAAGTATAGGCTTTATAAGCCATCGTTACCAGACTCAGAAAGATTCTAAAACATATTGGTGAGAATACAATGAGTTTTACATACACTTTTGACAACGTACAAAGTTTTCAAAAGTGTATGTAAAACTCATTGTATTCGTTTTCATTTTCGTCTTTCACAATCTGTTTTAAACATTTACCCTCCGCAACCCGCTACCTTTACGTAGGACGTGTGCGAAGTTATTTTGAAATCGAGACAGTTCTTTAAGTTACGTGCTTCAGTTCTTCACCTGCAGAGTCCATCATCAAGCGACCATCCATATGATACGTCACACGTAAAAGAAGGTTGGGGAAGGGGTTGACGAAGTGTCACATGATGTAATAAGGGGTAGGATTTTTCAAAATTTTTTTTGTGATGTCACATATCTATTAATATATATTTTAATCTCGAAATTAGAAATATCGGCGAGGTTTCTTCTTTTAGATATTATAACTTGAAATGTGACTGTCACAAAGGGACTAAAAATCATAAAAGCTGTGAATCGTACTTTATGGATAGTATACCTTAGTAACTGTGCATAACGCTAACTTATTTGTTTCGATAATAATATTCCATAACTAATAATGATGTGTTTTCTTCATGTGAATGAATTTTTCCGGTCTGTAAGTATGCGGACCTTGTAATAGATTCTCGCTGTATGATCTCAAATAGGACATCCAAAAGGTCAAGACCGAGACGACCACGCTACTTAGTGATTTAAAAATTGTTATTGTTTAGTTCTGAACAACAGAATGTATGCTACTTCATATTATTTATGGTTAAACAAGCATTTGCACCTTGTTTAAATTTTTCATAATAATGACAAAGACTTGCTTCTTGCAAGCGAATGCCTTATAAAAAGCGGTTAACATTGTTTACTCTCGTTTCCTTATTAAAGAAATTTCGGTTGCAACACAAACACATAAATGAAATAAGTACCGCTGGAGACCACCGCATTGAATAGAATTTGATAAAATTTTGCATAGTGTAGGCTTCATTTTTCCCGTAAAAGCTCCAGTAGGACGTTGATAGTAATTTGTAGAGTTGGTCAAATGACTCACAATCGAAAACATAAATATAGTGTTTTGAATTTTAGCAGTCTTTATTATTCAAAACTTTTACAGTTTCCTAGCAAAAACATGACAGTTTTCTTTTATTCATAAAACTAAAAAAAGATTTATCTGTATTGAAAGTTGAAAGGTATAGTCTATTGGCTATAGGCATAAGGTCTTTATGTCTGAGAAAGTAGGAACAAGTGGTAGGTAGTAGGTACTAACTACTAGGTAGCATTGCAGTTAACACGAGGTAGCGTCAATCTCGTGTCGCTAGCCAATTGTAGCCAATTGGCTATTTGTCTGGGCCAAGTTGGCTAACTGATACCTCTAACTGCACTGTTATACGCGCATAAATCTATTGTTTATAGCCACTAAAATACAAGCAAGTGAAAATCTATCAAATTCAAATAATTTATTTGCCAGAATATGCTACTAAATTATCTTAAAAATATTACATACTACAAACACATTCTGCCACGGCGTGCAAATATTTAACACATTTATGTCACTCGGGCACCAATATAGGCTAAAACTTCAGGCTTTATTTTATATTTCATAGAATAAAAAAATATTTTTCATCGTCATGATTCTTAGTCCGTAATATAATTTACATTTCATTTAGAAATATACAAATTTTGAAAATGATATTTTATTTCCATGTTACCTATTTATCACTACGGTTACCAGTAACTTTCTTAAGCGAGTCTGAGTTAGTCCGAATCGTACTTTTTTGACAACATTTGAATATAGAACTCAGCTAATAATATATAAAGATATGTACTTATTTAGGCTACTTTGCTTAAGACATGAGGCTTGTAATGACATTGAGAAACATGTACCCAGATCTGACCTGCCTCAACTAGGCGCTATTACCACTTGCTGCATCCTCTTACGTCACACTAATTTCTATAGTGTCAACATGCTCTCAATAACTGACACACATGCTTATAGAATCCTCAGCCAACACGCTTTCTTTGTTTTTCAAACAAATGACAACTGTAAAGGCTTATAACTTTGTGTTTCAATTTTATCAAAAAACTTATTGGACTGTATCGTTTATACCGTGACTGTAGCTAAATAGAAAAATCCAGACATGGACGGGATACCCTACTGTCCGAACAGCGAATTTTAAGTGCGCGGATTTTTGTTGCACTTTTAGGCAAACAATAAAAAAGAAACCACTTTAAAACACGATAACAGTGTATCAGCACCCATAATAAGCGCCAAAATTCTGCATCAAAGACTTCTGTGATGGTGGTATATAAACGACAGCTAAAATTAATAGGGTTTGGCCTAGCCGGGCACAACACCTCGCCCGGTCGGAAGATCTTCCCTACGCATATAAACACAATAATAAGGAATTTACGTTTTCGTAGTTTTTATTATTCGTAGCCGTACAAATACGATAAATGGTATAACTGCATCGGATTTAAAATAATTATAATCTGATGAATATAACAAAACGTGTCCTTGTGATCGTGGTGGTCCCATAAATAGTTTTATGAGGTCATGCCTGTCGAATAACTTACTCGTCTAGCACCGTACCGTGAAACCATTCTGTTTGTATATTTAAATCAACAAAATGCCACTTCATATATGAAAATACATGCGAATTGGTATGTGTATCTGTCCGTCCATAAAAGGGCATCTTTTAATCTTTAATGCCCACATTTTCAAGTCACGTTAGCAAACTAGTTCTCTTTTGAATTGTCTTACTGGCTTGTTTGCTATCCTGGCTGGTTTAACAACAATGTATTCCGGGCATTACGATAGGATACCTAATGAAAACGAAATTCAAAGAAATCAGTCAAAAGTATTTTTACCAGACTGCGCCAGAAGGATGGTTATATTTTTCGAGAGTATCTATGTATGTATAATTGTATGGCACGCTCTGCAGTTTAAACGGCTTAATGGATTTTAACATACGTGAGGTATCGTTAGATTCGTCGTGATAGCGAAAGTGACGCTGGGTACGTTAGAAAATTTACAAATCAAAATGGCGGATTTTAATGTAAAAATTGTTAGGTTCTAAAAATATTTTTCCGCCCATTTAAGTCGAGTAGGGATCAAATTATGCATATGCATACTTAATGTTTAAATTGCAATAGTTCCTGCAGTCTGGTTTTCTGTCTTTGGACATTTCTGTTACCCTTAGTCAAAAGTGAAAAGATTTTTTTCTTGGTTTTTAGTGTCAAAAGTAGTTTTATTTTAAAACTACTTTTGACTCAATATTAGTATTTTTCTAATTTCACTGTAACATCCTTCCTTCCTTATCATCCACTTACACCACAAAATACTTTTATTTGCCGAAAAGGACATTATACTAAAATAAATCGCGTAGGAACAATTTGCAAACATATCGCGCAAACAAAATTGCCGACAACATTTAGTTTGAATAACCTTAAAATACAAAAGTAAATCCGCATTCCGTAAACTTTTACGGATCATATTAACCTAATGTGATGTAAATAGATGCTGTTACTTCAAGGACACATAGATACATAAATCATTATAATCAGGAGCTAGATACAGCTTATTTCCTTGTTGATATTGTATAATATGCAGAGCAGAGCTCAATACAATATTCGTGAGAATATTTTCATAGAAATTTAGTAACTTTCGTACAGATTTTTACCTGGGTATGTATTGTGTGATATTTATTTTCCTCTTACAAAAAGTCGATCACAAATAACCCTTATCCCACCCTTAGTATTGTGAAATCATAACCATGCTTCCCTACAATGTAATACGTTCCAAGTATTGAGAACTTCTTTTATTTACCTGTAGCTTTTTATTCATAAAGTTTCCTTTTGAATGCGTTAACTCGTAGGTTGAATTTTTTAACTATGGTCTGTGTCGTTTTATCGCCAAGGATGTTATGTGTAGACACTAGACGGAATAATCCCAGTGTATAATTGTGACGTCACAATGTGCGTGTATCGGACTTGACCCACTGACCCCCTTGGGTCCCGAACTTCCTAATCCTTACCATTGAACCTTGCCTATAAATCCCGCAGCCTCGCATGCGTAAACAAGGTTATCGCTACTGATAGTACAATAATAACAACCAGATGTCATCATATTGGATAATATGCCATTTGCAAAATCTGCTTTAACATTATAGAAAAAATCCGTGTCCTAGTAAATGAGTTTACTGGACTACTTAGCAGTTTAATAGCTACTTAACTTTAATGAAGATTTTACGTCTGTGTCTGACTGGCCGTTATGAACATTCATTGTTTTTAAATTGTCCTAAAGCTATTTCAGTTTATAAAAATGTTGCTCAGATTTTTTTACGTCGGTAAGCTTTGGAATCTGTCGGACAAAGGCACTACCTTAGTCATGAGATGTCCACAAATCTTGGTACAACCGGACTACTAATTTACGTTAATTACGACATATGAAATCAAACCATCTTTATTTTGGGCTAAGACCTATATTTCAAAATTACAAATACCCGCTTATCGACTATGAATTTATAGAACAAAACAGTTATAAAAAACTCTCTTCCAGTGGGTGAACGGCAAGATGGTGGCGTTTCACGAGATCGGGCACCTGCCGTTCGAGGTGGAGATCACCGACGTGGTTAACTATAACACCAGCAACTTGCTCACCGTGATCGTCGACAATATACTGCTGAGCGACACCGTGCCGCAGGGCTACGTGAAAGACATCGTGGTCGCGTGAGTATCACGTCACTTTTTGCTGGTAACAAGATCATAGCTCGAAGTGATCTAATCTGCCCTAGTTATCTCCGGAAAGCCTCAAGCTTTTTAAGTGGAAATTAAAGCTATTATAATGTACCATCAAAGAAGTATATTCATTTAGGACATAAGTATTTTGGTTGGGTTGTGTCAATGACAGAATCACGGCTTACATTGTCTTGGAAAAATTTGTCCGAACAGCGTAGGTCTGTCAACTGCTGACGTATTCATTTCTTGTTTGTACTCACGTGGAAATTAAATATTTCCACGTGAATAAAATTATGAATCATTTGATCCTCTTTTTGTACATTGCTCGAGGATAACGTTACCGACTACAGACGGTCTGTAATTCTTTTCTAAATGTTTTGATGACATCAAAACCTGCATTACAATTACAGCCCATATTAGGTATCTGATGTCTCACGTTACCTGTTCCTTGTGTTATGCAAATGCCAAAAAAACGTTATCTACAATGATTGATCATTTTTGCTTTTATCTATCCGCTAAAGATGCTTAAAGAAACGGTTTCCTTTAGCATTATTGCCCGCAAACTGCATTACAAAAACATCACCTTTTCTATGGACTAGCAGAACGCAACGCACCTTTAAAAAACGATTGACATACACGTATTGCCTATTGGTATCCTCTTTGATCACACGAAAGAAGTAATTAAAGGTATATTCTTCTTTCCCATCACCCTCAAATAATCAAAATTTGCTTATATCAAAATTATCAGTGCTGCTGTCAGTCATGCTATCAGTTTGCTGGGTACTCTGCCAGATGGGGACGACCTGGGAAAGTTTTTCTTTTTATAACTTTATTTTTTAAGTCTGTGTATTGTTAGTATTTATTTTAGTTTTTTAATTTTTAGTTTACCTATCAAAATTATTACATTTTTCTTTACCGAAACTCCCTAAATACTGAAAGTGTGCTTGGAGCCGTAGTTTTCGCATTTTGGATATAACTATTGGAGATTCTTGTTAACATAAAAAATCAGCGGTAAAAGATTAATGATGTTATTCTAAGTATTAGTTATTTATGCTCGTATAGCTGGTAAGGTCATTGGCTCGGCTGAGACGGGCAGTAGCTAATTATTTCATTAAATGCAATTCGCGGTATCATTCAATTGACCCCATTCCGACCACTTCCCTATTCTCCTCTTGTTTGGTTATAGATTCCTGGTAGATGCAACATAATGGCTGCAGAAAAGCACATAAACATTTCCGCGCAAGTTCCTTGATGACCGTTTTCGTTTGAACCATCTGGCAAAAGTTTTTAGGAAGTTTTCAGTTCATGAATATTTATACAAAAACTACATTACTAGCAGACTGCGCCAGAAGGAGGGTAATGTTTTTCGTGCGTATGCGCATACATACACATATGTATGTATGTATGTCCATTGAAATTAAAGCTAGTAAAAAGACCAATTATATTTTAACATAAATATTCATAAAGCGTTTTAATAAACGAATAATCGTTTAACTTAATAATTTAAAGCGCTGCTGGCGGGGACAAACTACTCCATTATTTATTACAGGCCATAGAAAGATCTACCAAAACGATATTTGTCACCGCATGCGGCACTTTAAATTCTTAAGTTAAACTAATTTAAGTGTGGTAGGATCTTATTTTTTTCTTTTTAGTTTTTTAAGCAGTCGGGTTTTTAATAATATATTTTTTTCAGTCACGCTTCTCTATCTGCAAAGGTTCAGGTGCAAGGGACATGTTTTCTTTTTTTTTTTAAATATAAACCCTTAATACTACCTTGGTCACGGTTAACAAAACAGTTTTGTCCAGTTTATTAGCACTAAGCTAAGAACATTAACAAAGAGTAGGCTAATTGCAAAGAATAACTTATGACTCAATTGTCATTCAATATCTTCAAACATCACTATCTCTCTCTAATCAGGAACAACAAAGTGAGACAGGAGCAGTCTTACACGTTCGACTTCTTCAACTACGCTGGTATCCACCGCTCCGTGTTCCTCTACTCCACGCCGCAGGTCTACATCGATGACGTCATCGTCAACACTGACATACAGGGACTGACAGGTGAGAATGAAACTTCTATGTTATATTGTGATCTTCTTGAAATTTTGCTTCTGTGGTCAGTGGTGTCAGTCGGGTCGCAACCACATTTCGCGTTCTCCCTCTCATTTCTTAGGACTTCTTAAGATAATTTTTTTTATAACCATTGCCATTGAATGATATTAAAAATGTTTTATGTAATTAGAAGCATTTCATCCCATTATGTTATTCTGTGCTATTCGATAACATAGTAACTATATAATTTCGACGACCTCTGTGGCGCAGTGGTTGAGCTTCGGTAGCTCACGCCGGGGGTCGCGGGTTCGAATCCCGCCGACGAAGCCAAAAAAGGTTTTAAATGTTTCTGGGTCATGGATGTATATTAAATGTGTGTATTATAAAATTAAAATTTAAAATGTATATATAGTTATGTGTATAGTATAAAAGTATTAAATATATTTCCGTTGTCTGGTACCTGTAACACAAGTCCCTCGGGTACTTAGCACAGGGCCAGATTGACGTGGTGTGAAGCGTCCATAGATATTATTATTATTATAATGTAGCTAACGATTTATTTTAATGAATAGTTGATAAACCGAAATGACTAAAAAACTGACATCATAATATCGTACTATGATTGATATTGTGGTAAACGGCAATAATTATGTCCTCACCACATTGACTCATCGACATTAGCGATCCAGGGGACTTAGCCAAGACCTAAGTTGTCGTATCGTTTTCACGAAATTTAGTTTTAAAGTATGTCCATACTGAATTTTAGCAGAATCATTTCAGCGGTTTAGGCGTGAAGAGGTAACAGATAAACATGAATAATAGATAAGTATGAATTACAAATTGTAAAGATATTTATTTATTATTTTATAGAGAGTCCCACTCCAAATAAATAATACACACACTCGCACATACGTGTAATGAAACTATGCCTCGAGTTGCAATGACTGTCTTATCTGCTCCGATCTGGATTAACGATATTTCTTTTTAAACCAGACAGAGCCCCACATGAAATCAGTTCATTTCAGTTTAATTAGTGTTAGATTTAAAGACAGAAATGAGAGCATTGATGAACCTAATAGATCCATATTAGTGTCATCATCATCATCGTATTTCACTGTCATTTTTCGAACACACGAAGAAATTTATTGAATTAATTTGAGAAGACAAAAACGTAATATGGTACCGTCCATTAATCATGTGAAGTTCAAAAGAGGGGGTCTATAAAATCACAAAACATGACATGGAGATCACAGGGGGTTGTAGTTAAATATCACGTGTATTTATTTTTTCTGGATATTAAGGGGAAAATGCCGTTTTACAAATATTCGGTTCACGATTCACAAACAGCCGAGTGATCGTTGAAAATACGAAAAAATGTATTATTTGTAATTAAAAAATACACATGAGGGGGGGGGGTAATCATAAATATCACCATGTATCACCAAGGGGAGGGGGTCAAAAAAAATCACAAAAACATCACGTGATTAATGGACGGCCCCTATAGTACTAGCGAACCCGAAAGACGTTGTCTTGCCGAGCTAATTTGTGAATGTATATAATTATTCACGAGTCCTAAGAATTGAATACCTCTCAATTTGAATTAAAATCGGTCCACTCGTTTAGGAGGTCTTTAGTTACAAACTTGAAACACACACTCAGGATCGAAACCAAAGATTATCTTTAACTCATTGGATCTCAATATCTCTATCGCGTCAACAAAATTAAGCAGTAAAACCGATCGCGAACGAAATAAAATATTTTAATTCTATTAGCGAGTTTTCACCGAACATTTCACCGACCCATCGCACACAATTAATTAAATTAATTATAAATTATAGGAAGCCAAAATAATAAATTATATTACGTAATACACAATATACTACCATACTATATACTTATACTACCTATATACTATAATGTTATTATAAATGCAAAAGTGTGTCTGTACCTATGTCTGTCTGTGACGTCTCCACGCCTAACTTATGCACCGATTTTCCTGAAATGTGGTATTTTATGGCGATACTCTCAGACCCAGCAAAGGTCATAGGATACTTGTTATATTTATTCCGGAAAATTGTACGTTTCCCGCGCAATAAAAAAATCTTGGTGCAATGGAGTTGCGGGCATTATCAGCCAGTCATGTATACTAGAGGTCGCCCTATGGTCGAAATTCGACCATAAATATTTTAGTCCATCGTGTAGAGGACCTATAAAAATATGATCTATTCTCAATTCAACCAGACTTCAATTTGGCATAAAAGTCACGTTACTAGGTCATTAAATTTTATTAAAAAAGAAACAGACTTCAACCATAAACAAAAAAGTATTTCGTGTATGCTTATCGTGCCATATCAAAGTGTTGTAGTGTGCGTAGCCTTTTATTTATTACAAATATAAAAGATTAAAGTATATTTTTAAATGATATTGGTATTCCACGCTCCTGCTCCATATCAACTGTAACTTTCTCGCATTTTAAGAAATAGATTTTCCAAGTATAGTTACGCGTAATGCGATCTTTATTTATTGATTTTATTTATACAAAAAAAATATTTCATAATTTTATTTAGCAGGTAATAGGTATGACATTGTTATGTATAAGCTCTTTTTGATCTAAAAAACATATTTTTTGGTCATCCGAGAAACTTTCTTACTATTAGAGCATGTTTCACCGCTTACAGATAGTCTATCCACAACTTTATTTGACAGATGTTGTATGGAGAATCTGTCAAAAAAATGTGGATAGCTTATCAGAAACTTTATCAGTAACCGATGAAACAGGCCCTAATAAGACTCATAAAGAAAACTACACGTTGGATAATTACAACAACAAAATGAATGAAATAATCTTCTTTGAAGGTATTCAGTATTTACAAGTACTTATGAATTACAATGTAACTAACACTGAGTCTGTAATATAATTATGAATGTTATTAGATTATAGGATTGGTATCAATCCCGTATTGAACGAGTAATAACTAGTAATTATTATGTGAAAGGGATGAGTTACGAGTTACGAGGTAACATGATGTGATACATATGACGTTGAGAATTGTATATCCTCAGATATGCAATTACTTTGTAACCTTACACAGGTGTAACAAAAGTAAGTGATAAAACTTTAAGACTGTAAAAGTAAGGGCTGAAAGCGAAAAAAGTTTTCGTGATTTGTATGACCAAGAGTCCGAAGACATGAGTTTGCCCATACAAATCCCAAATAAAATCGGTTACTTTCGGTCGGTACTTTCACAGTAAACTCTATAAAAGGGACACATACGATCCTTAATGTTTTATCACTTACTTTTGTTACACCCTGTATATGTAGGAATACAAGTAAACGAACTGAACGTATAATAACGCTACAAAACTGAAGAAATAACTTATAGTACGTATGACAAAAACTTTTCCATTATATGCGATCAATATTATTAATAGAAAGATAAATGATAGTTTTCGATAAAAAGCAACACTAAACAGTCATGAATGAGCTGTTGATGCATTATTTTAAAAAGTTAATCTACAAATATAGGACACTGCACGTATTATAGTGTAGGGTACTACAGCGGTGCGTGCAACGTGTGACAATGTAGCGATGGTATCTGGCGGCTGTATTTCAAAACCGAACAATAAGTAACGGGGGACCGCGACAGATTGAGATCAGAATTATTAGCAAACAATCGCTGAATGCTGATGGATGCAAGGGCATGTTTACATGTCAGCTCTCGGACTATAAAGGGAAATACACACTTTGGCTAATGGCTACTATTAAGCATTCTGTGCTTTGGGTTATATAACAAATAATTAACTAACATTAATGTATTTCAAAACTCAAAACTTATATTATTTGTCGCGTCATTTTGAGCGAAAAATGCCGAATGAAAGAGAAAACCAAAAAAGTAAGCCTGTCTCACCGTTTACAGTTGAAGTTCCTGTCAAAAGCTATCAAAAACTTTTTTGATAGATTCTCCATACAAAATCTGTCAAATAAAGTGGTATCTGTCAAAGAAATAGACTATCTGCAAGCGGTGAAACAGGCCCTATGTGTACCTGTTTTACCGCTGACTGATAGAGTTACTAATAGGCTATCCACAACTTTTTTCACAGATTCTCCATACAAAATCTATCAAAAAAAGTTGTGAAATTAATTTTATTTCTTAGTCTTTTGCTTTTTTCCGATAATTTTTACATTAAAATAAAAAATCTATTACGGACATTCGAGGTTTAAAGGTTTTTTGTTTATGAATCGAACCTTGCTCTCGCGTTGAGCAATTTGATCTTGTCCGTAATCTAATTTTAGACATAGATTTCCTATGACAAAAAGTTGCATCAGTATCGAAGCTATAAATAGGATAATGGTACAGTGTATTTTCAAAGCTATCCGATTACCTTACAAAATCCTTAAAAATTGCGCATTTGCGTTCCTGGCCTTTAAATTCCCAACCTTTTTTAGATATAGTAGTGTATATTGACCAGCAGGCTTAACGTGACCTTATAAGTATGAAAGAATTAAAAAACTGAAGGATTTTTCTCTGCCACTATCTCTGTGCTGCTGTAAAAAGAAACCCTTTCTATGGAGGGCAAGCTAAGCATGCAAGAAGCACTTCGAGCCAACGTTTCCCCATGGCTGGTTCGCTGTAGCCTAATGATCCATGGTGTGGCTGAAGGTTTAATTGTTAAATGCTCATTTCTTCTTTTTAAGTCTTACATGAAAAATATTCAAACTACTTCACTTAATATTCTGCGACCAAAAAGAATAACCCCTAAACAATTACTTCCCTTTTCCCAGGGTTCATAATCTACAACACAACGTTCAAGGGCGCGACGTCCGACGTGGGCTGCCTCATCCAGATCTACGACAAGAATGACACGCAGGTCGCAGCAGCTCAGGAGTGCGGCGGGCTTATAGAGATCCCCAACGCCAACTTCTGGTGGCCCTACCTCATGCATCCGGATTCGGGATACCTTTATACCTTCAAGGTAAATGGACATGAGCGGTACCATCTGCAACCTTCCATTACGTGGTTTATTGTCTTTTAAGAAAAAAAAAAAACAATTAAGAATCTCCTTCCCTCCTATGATCTATTTCGATTTTCTTAAAAAATGAGCAACGGCAAGAAAAGACTTTGCTGGACTTTTTTTCTTCCGAAGGTAGGTTAGAAGAGTTAGTAGTTCGTCTCTTGTTCTTATTCAGACATTAATGTCATTGTTATTTATTTATCTCTCGTTAACCTTTGAGATATCAAAGGGTTTTCCGTGACTAACCCTGGCAATCTAAACGAATGTTGTCTTCTTCCAGGTGTCTTTGTTAGGTCCGCTGGATGAAGTCATCGACACCTACCACCTGAAGATCGGCATCCGGACTGTGACGTGGAGCAACACCACCATGTTTATCAACGACAAGCCCATCTACCTCAGGGGGTTCGGCATGCACGAGGACTCTGATGTGAGTAAAACATAATTCATGTTATGTGATTGTTTTAAAGTCATAGATCACATCTTCCATGATGGTGGTCGTTTTCATTGTACCAAGCCAGCTACAGAACTCTCTCACACCGGTTTCGGTGACGGCGCCCGGTTTCATAAAAAACCAGACCTGTAACGCAGGAGTATTTTATAGTGCGCAGCACACAGGAGCACTCTCTCTTCCTTTACTCTCATAACCCAGTGGGCCGGATGACCGACACGACTGACGAGAGATCAACCGTAGGTCCGACTTTTTGCATGCCCATCCTATGCATGGATCATCTTACTTGTCAGACAATCATCAGGTGATAAGATTAAATTGTCCTAACCAAACTTGGAAATAACATGTTTCCAACGCGGGAATCGAACCTACGATTTTTAAGTCTATCAAGCATGGATCATCCCTCCCATGAGATCGTGAGACGATTGACGTTGTAACATATACCTAACAAAGTAAAATACGACTTCTTCCAACACGAAAATCCAATCTTCGATCTTCGCTTGTAGAGCCCAGCTCTAAGCAATTTATATTTCTAAGCTTAACATATGATTCTTCAGCTGCGCGGCAAAGGTTGGGATCCAGTGCTATGGGTGAAAAACTTCAACCTAATCAAGTGGGTCGGCGCCAACGCCTTCCGCACCTCACATTACCCCTACGCTGAGGAGATATACGACCTGGCTGATGAGCAGGGCATCATGATTATCGACGAATGCCCTGGTGTTGATACCGAGTGAGTATTTGTTCATTTAATCGATCATTATTTCCTTTACAAACACTTCTTCTTTAATTGAGACGTCCAATTCCATTTGTTCCTTTGGTGTTCGTTCATTCAGCCGCGAAGATATTTTGGTATTATTAAAAAAATAAAGAAAAAAAAATGAAAATGTGTGATGTCAGAAGACAACTTTATTTTAGCTATAGGATAAGCTACCATATAAGGACCCTAGGTACCCCAAAGAATAGTTTAATAAAGTGTTGTTAGATCCTTGTTACAAGGTCCGGATTAAAAAACTATACTTTACTTTTACATAGAGGCTTTAAGAAAGTAAGCACATCTGTTTTATATCTATTATATAACTCCAGAACGCACGAACTTTTTTCATGGTTCTACATTCGTTGGCTATTAATTGTAACAAATAACAAAGCAGCCTAATCTAGCACTAAAATCTAAATCGACATAAACTAAACGAACGGCTCACCGTATTAGCCACCACATTAGCCACAAAAAGTATAGATATACTTCTAATGAATACTTTTTAGTTTTTTTGTCGTACGTTTCCGCTAGCACGTCCGCGTTTCGTACGCCCGTTGCGTGTCTTGCGTTCGGAAACTATAACAAAAAGCGCTATGCGTGCGTGAATAATGCAGATCAATATTATGCAAGATGCATCTCAAGAAAAGTGAAAAATGAAAGTTTAATTACGCGGGAATTATAATACGTCGCGATATGGATGCAGAAAAGAAAATTATGTAGAAATTTGTTTTTTTTTTCACAAAGGGTTCCGTACCAGTAGAAATCTAAAAATTGAGAAAACTTATTTTAGAAGTTGAACAGTTATGCTGTGAGAGGTAACTTTAAACATTTAATTTATTTTGTTTTTTCTCTTGTAGCATTTGTTGTTTTAGCGGCAACATATTCCGTGAAAATTTCAACTCTCTAGCTGTTACCGTTCCTGAGATACAGCCTAGGACAGACAGACGGACAGACAGACAGACGGACAGACATCGAAGTCTTAGTAATAGGGTCCCGTTTTAACCCTTTGAGTACGTAACCCTAAAAACATGTTCTTCATTCCAGCATCTTCTCTGACAACCTCCTGGAGAAGCACAAGCAGTCTCTGACGGAGCTGATCCGGCGGGACAAGAACCACCCCAGCGTCATCATGTGGTCCATCTCCAACGAGCCCAGGTCCGCCAACGTCAAGGCCGATCCCTACTTCGGGTAAGATACTGATCTCCTTTTGCCAGTTGGTGGTTTAGCTTTAAATATCCAATACCCTTTTAGTTCGATCGCATGTCATCCGAATTTCAAGTAGGAAATATGCGGTCGTCTCACCACAACGCTCTCTGTTGAACTTGTTTTGTTGTGAAGTATGCGGGCATACTATCCGAAAATTTTAATAAGTTTTTGTATGATATCAGAAAGGCGTCCTAATTTTTCTGATCAGAAATTCGGACGATGTTCGACTGGCCTAAAGAATAGCTGTGTATAGTTACAGTTTACCCCCTTATTTATAAAAATATTTAAACAGTATATATCTAGTTAAGGTTGGCTGTCCCTTTCTGTCGTGTGATATTTTCAATATTCCAGAAAAGGTCTTCGATTCTTGATTTGTTAAACATCGCTTAAATATTTTATGAATAAGGAGGTTTGCGTTTAACCCGATTAGTAAGTGCTGTCAGTTTTTTTGGAGTACAATGAGTCTTTGTCCGATATCTTAGAAAATTTTTTGCTTCCGCTTGACGGACTAACTGACGATATTTTGTCCGGGAATAGGGAATATGCATGGTTTTTTATTACTTAATTAAATAAATCTTACGTTATTGGAAAACGATGTAGTCCAATCATTTTTCTGATAAAATTGAAAACAACAAAGTTAGAAGCCTTTAAAGTAGTCAGTTAGAAAGAGAGATCTGATATTAATTGTGACGTCAAATTTCATAAGCTGCATACAAAGTTCATACTAAATTACGTTTTAAGAGAAAGAGATGG
>JAOTAV010010423.1:0-27320 GCA_026546445.1 Cyclargus thomasi | reverse complement strand
CGGCGGGATTCGAACCCGCGACCCCCGGCGTAAGCTACCAACGCGCTTACCAACTGAGCCACAGAGGTCGTCAAGTAATAAAACCACAGTAATCATAAGTTGCTTGTTCGATAACAAGATAAGTCTCCATCCATATACTCGTATTGCTCAATTACAGCCTACAAACTAATTACATTTAATATTTTACTCAACTTTATATCTATTGTATTAGAATTTTTAATAAATTAAATATTATTATATGACCTGTACTAAACTCAAACGTCAACGACTTAAGTTGGCGGGGTGCGGGAGACGCGAGAGGGGTAGCACTTCGCACTTAACTCGCCAAAAAATAAGATCGCGATCAATTTAAGCCAACTTAATTAACAACTTAACTCGATTTTACCGTTCAAACGTCAAAAATAACTAAACTCGCCGATCACTCAAGTTAACTCGCAACTTAACTAAATTAAGTGTAAATCGGCCCTATGTCTGGTTTACAAGTATTAAGTAGGTAACTAAATTTTAATTTAATCATTGCATGTAAGCACAAAATTTAGTAGCAAGTTGCAAGTTAAATGTCCTAAAATTAAGTGAATTCAAATATCTTTATTGCTTAAAAAAATAAATATTTTGTTAACTGCTTATCTACTTAATACGTGTAAACCAGACATTATAGTCGTCTCGGCTAGTGATGATTCCTATGACAGTTCGTGCTAGTGATGCGTCGTGTCGATTTTTGCTTTTTTTTTTTAATGATAGAGGTGTGGCTTGCATTTAGCCACGTTGGTAAATATGTTTGGAAAAATATTATAATGTGCTTTTTAAAGTGTAATATGCTGTTGTTGTATTTTAATAATTTAAGATTTTTAGTATAAACAAATAGCTAAGTAAATCGAAACCTCAATATTCACTTTTTGCACAAACATTTCGACTTTTAGTGCGTAGTCGGATATAGTCCAGGACAAAGGATTTTATACAATGATATAGACAGTGGCGTAACTATACCGATCGAGGCCCGTGCCGAATTCATACCGGCCGGTAAAAAATAATCACTTGCCACAGGGGGCTGATCGGAAGCCTCTTCCGGCTGGGGGCCTGCGGCATTTTAAGCACTAGTCGATAAGTGTCACACGACGTAAGTTTTGCATGACGTTAACGTAAATTCAGATCGAGAAAATTTCTTGAAAATGTTAAGAATTGCTCAAAAATTCTAACGAAATATCAATGTAACAGCATAAAATTACGTAAGATTTATGAACGGAATTCCAATAAGATCCTAATTTAATGGTGACGCCGCGACAATGTTACGTGGTGATTTTAATTGATGATAATCATTCACTGAGACGACTATAGTGCGGTAAAATTGATAAAGATAAACATAATTAATGAGTTAATTATTATTTAAAAGTTAGAAATTAAAGAGTACATAAAGATAAAAATGTCATCCAATATTAAGTTAAGTACAGTTAATTGATATTTTATCTAGATAATTAGTTCGACGACAACCGAGAAAATTAGAAATCGCTGATATTTATATTTTTTTTCTAGGTAAATCATTGTTATTTAAAGAGATAGTTACAGGGCCATACTGTCTATGTGTAATTTACTTTAACACCAAAAAAATAAAACTCTATCTATAGAAAAAAGGAGGTTTTTCAGCCACGTAAAAAAGGCATCTAGGAAATTCACCCACACACATTAACAGTATTTATTTATTTTATCAAATACAGGCCCCTCAAATACAAATTTGATTTTAATTACAGTATTTTACAATTAATACATAACTACCATTTTTTAATTTTCGATACACTGTTACTTTTCACAAAATATTATACATATTTTGTAGATAAGATAATCTGCGTGTAAAGTTAATAAATTGATATTTAGTTTTTTGGAAATTATCTGTCGTTTCATGATAATTTAAATTGGATTTTTTTTGTATTTAGAAAAACCCAAACTAAAAATTATCGTAAAAACCAACTACAATATTGATGGAACGTATTTGTTAGGTTACGTGTGTGAGGTCATTAGTGAAAAATAAAAGCCTATTAAAATACAATTTATAAACAAGCCAGCGAGTGTTTACAGGTATTTTACCTCTGCTTTCCTACGATGTTCACCCTTACGTCATTAACAATAACGACCTGTCAAAGCCCAAAAAACTCTGAACGACTACACAATGTTTTTCTTCTGTCGTGACCGTTATGGTCCACGATATAAGGTTCACTTTAATAAAAACGAGGGCTAGATAAATCTGGACGCGATGTAGCAACCAACAGGTTGTCCCGCCAGTCTTGTTTAGGAATCCGACGCGACGGCTGTGTCACTAGTCATGGGAAATTCTCGAAAATAGTGCGGTTATAGTCGAGAAAAATAGTAGGTTATAGTCGCGTATAGTGCGTAAAGTGATAGTGAGTTTTAAAGTGAAATAGTGTACAAATTGTAGTAAAAGGATAAAAACCTACCCCAAAATTATCTGATTGGTATAATAAAGTAACAACAATATTTAATATATATAATAAAGTAAAAATAAATAATGCAAATACAAGGATAACAGACAAATCATGTTATTAGTTAAAAGCTTGTCAGAACTAATGAAAACAAATACATTGTTAGCGCAAGATAGCGCCAAAACATTTAACATTATTTCTAACTAGTTGTTGTCCGCGACTTCGTCCGCATGAAACTTTAGAAAATATCCCCCTGTTACAACATTTTTGATTACCGCTCCTATAGCCTTCCTCGATAAATGGACTAACCAACACAACAATTTTTCAATTCCGGCCGGTAGTTCCTGAGATTAGCGCGTTCAAACAAACAAACTCTTTAGCTTTATATTGTTATACAGATATAATATTAAGTTGCGAGACAACTGATAAGATGTTCAAGAAACGTAGAGTCCAAGAACCGGTTTGCATCCTTAAACTTTCCTTCAACCCAGAATTTACTTTTATGTATACTTTTATATATTATTATTACTTTGACAATATCATTATTTACTGTACACTGTTCTTTCTAACAAACATAGCAACAAACTTTCAGACTTATAATAAAAAAGTTTGTATGTTCGTTACCTTTTCACGCTTAAACGGCTGGATCGATTTCGATAAAATTTGGCAAAATAGCTGCTTAATATTATAAAGCGGAAATATATAGTTTGTCCTTTATTCACGCTCTAACGAAGCAACGACTTGATTTTTGGCGTAGTTCAGAGTATGGAAAGTAACACAAGCTACTTTAGGACTGGGAAAAACAATTATGTTTTCGATATATTAGGTTTTGTACGCGATTCTCAAAAAACTCGCGAGCCGCGGACAAAATCGGTACTATATTATAAAAAAAAGAATAACCACTTTTATATTACTATACATTATAAATATCAAAATATGTCGTAAAACAATGAAATACAGGTATTTCATTGTTTTCAAACAAAACAAAATATAGTGTTTTGTTTTGTTTTGTTTGCATCGAAAAGCAACCGGGATTTTAGATAGATTATGATACAATTAGACGTAGAGAGAAAACCACGAAGTTAATAATAAAATTAAAAAAACTTATTTATCCTCCTTTTTTTAAACGAAGACTCAAGTGGATCCCTATCATTTTACGTGAATTTGCTAGCAACTTGTAGACTTGAGTTAGGAAAGACTTGTATTAGGAAACTTTTATCTACAAACATGTATACTCTTCATAATTGGCGAATACGGACGATGACAGGCGGACATGATAGTTTTTTATTATATTAGGTTGCTAGCAAATTTACGTAAAATGATAGATTTTACGTGAATTTGCTAGCAACCTAATTGGCGTATAAGTAACAAGAACCATTCGGCTTACTCTATGTTGTCTATATCTTTTTATGTATTCGGTTCATCGGCGCCTGAAAAGATGGCAAATGGACAGACTGTCATTATAATATTAGTATGTATAGCCACGTGGTTTTATCTAAAATCAATAATATTGTAGGCATAGATTGGAGACCGAGTTAGTAATCCTATCTTTTTTTTTAAATAAGGGGACAAACGAGCACGCACTCGCAACATCATGGTTTTAGGTGCGTTGCCGGCCTTTGACATTCTATAAAAGAATAGACAAATGCGGCATGTTGATAAAGGAAATCCGTCATTTTATCCCAGAAATCTGTCAGTATTTATTCTTTCGTATGTCAACGCTTGCCATGCTAAGCCTGCTGGAAGTCATTTGAGAACACTGATACACTTTATGTAAATGGTACACAGGTAAAACCCGAACGCGGCTGGTTGTACAACTTTACGATGGAAAATACCGATTTCTCAATATTTATGAAACTAAATTATATTGCGAGAGAAGCCACAAGGTCAGTCGTTATACCTCTTTTTAATAATAATAATAAAACCCCCTTATTCATAACAATATTTAAGCAATGTTTGAGACTAATAAAGGTTCGTTGTCCATTTCTGTCGTGTAATATTTTCAAAATTCCAAAAAGGGACAGCGAACCTTGATAGGTTGAACATTGCTTAAAGATTTTTATGAATATTGGTAAATTTCTAAATCAACCATATTCGTATTATAAATCATCCAAGTGCGAGTTGGTTTGTGAATCTAAACATATTCTAAACACGCACAAAAAAATCATCAAAATCGATCCCGTCGTTTTGGAGGAGTTTAGTGACTAACACGAGCGTACACCATTAATCATAATATTTTTGGCAAACAGTATGCAGGGGACCTAAAAAGGTCGTTATAGCAATATTGAGAAGGATTTGCTCTACAATTCATTTTAGTACATTTTGTTCAAAAATCGAATAGTTTTGATTAATAGTTACTTCAAAATCAATTTAAACTCATTGCGATTTCATTGTTTTGCAAAATTAATAGTTTTTTACAAGAAAAATGACAAAATGAATTCCTGTTAGCGATATTGCAAAGAGACCGTTTTAGGTCGGCAGAAATTACCAAGGTATTTAAAAGTAATTAAACGAAGTATACAATAAAGTTATTTTGAATAACATAAAGTCATACACACCGCGTTAAAACTAGTTTCGATGTTTTGTTCCGCGTAAGAACGAAAATCACGAATGTTATTTAATACCCAGAATTTTAATCTTAATTAGGCATCATTTACACTGTTTCGATCATTAAAATAAAGGTAAGAAAATCTTCCTGCTAGTCTTCAGGCTCAAAAAAATAAAATCTGACACGTTACTTTGAACTCTGACACGGCAAAAGACTTTTATGAGGAAACTTTTATCTACAAACATGTCTTCTATTCTTAATAGTCGAATACGGACGATGACAGGCGGACACGAAGGTTTTTTTTCTATTCATTAAGGGGTTTCGTCGGTGACCGACTATGCCACCCCCATGAAACATTAAAATAAAAAAAACAATATATATTACTACAATAAACAGCTTAAGAACTACTCATAAAATCTAAATATATCTAGTAGAATTCGGGCCTCTCCTGAATTAGGTGAGGACAGAAGACTATTACATATTCTTATATATCCTAAACTATCCTAACCTAATCTAACCTACGACGCGACGTCGAGATTCACCCCGAGCACACTCCACGACACGATTGTGTCTTGCCTTTTATCGGCGAGTTGACAAAGAACAATAAGTTGAAACAGATACAGATCGGGGGTCTAAGTAATTTGGTAGCGTCGTGTCGAACTTCGACAGATCACGACTTACATGGAATTGACATATTCCGACCAAATGACGTAGGTCCGTCAACTGGCTCTTTCGATATCCCCCGCTATACATCGCCGACTTCGATTTCATCGACGGACGGACGTATGTGCCAAATATATATATATGATAATATTCTTCCTAGCTGATTTCGACTCCGGCAACTGTTTTACGGCTTTATCATTAATAATAAAAATATATAATAATATCTATGGACGCTTCACACCACGTCAGTCTGGTCCCGTGGTAAGTACCTGACGGACTTGTGTTACAGGTACCAGACAACGGAAACATATTTAATACTTTTATACTATACACATATTTAAGATTTTTATTATATGATACACATATTTAATATACATCTAAGACCCAGGAACATTGAAAAACTCTTCGCTCCGTCGGCGGGATTCGAACCCGCCGCCTGAGACCCAGAGCTCTTTCCAACTGAGCCACAGAGGTCGTCAGCATTATAATTATTATAATTAATTGTATATTTTATATATTGAATATATAACAAATACATACATATCTCTCTGTGTGTTGACACACAATTAAACTCGAGTGTGAAACTGTCATCGTCTTTATAATATTATAGAGTAATTTCGCAATAGAATAAGAAATACGAGTATTAATAAGCACATGAATTATGTATTACAGTACTTTATTTACATATTCTATGTCCCTTAGTTATACATAAATGGTAAAAACGTATATATTATTTTCGATGTTAAAATATAGAACAAGGGGGTTAGTCAAGACCTAAACGTTTTCGCCTCTTTATAGAATCGTCAACAACAAATGGAAATGACATAAGGCGTAACAAAAGCATATGTCATTTCAATACATTTTGTTTGGCGATTCTACAAAGAAGTGAAAACGTTCAGGTCTTGGCTAAGCCCCCAGTTCCACCATCTCATATCATAAAAAAGTAATAGCTTCTGACCGCGGCTTGTCTTGCGTAAATTCTAATTCGAAAATCGCATGAAAACTCTCGCGGAAAAACATCAGTTTCCCAAAAGCAGTCATACTCTTTTGGTAAACTGGTGTTGTTCCAAGACCAATAGTAGCCTATGTTATTCTCCATCCTTTTAACTAAGTATATGCTAAAAATCAAGTCACTTGGTATTTTGTTTGAACGTGAAGGAAGGAAAAACAAATAAACACCCTTTCCCATTTATAATATTAGTATGGTATAGAATATATACATAATTGTTGGTGTACTTTTGCTATTAACTTTTGGCTGGACCGATTATGGTGAAGTTTTTAAATGGACGTTGTTTTGCTGGGCACATATGTGAATTTGAACCATCAAGCCCCCTTAAACACACAACAAGTATCGATTCATATCGACACAACAATTTTCAAGAATTATAGTTATTAAGATTTGTTCTGATTTACACCGAGTAAAATTATAAGCAATAGAAGACGAGAATAAAGTAGTTCCTCCAGTATTTAATAGTAATTTTACCTGTCATTCACATAACCACAGTTAAAAATAACCATAGACTAGTTTTTGCGTAGAGGCGCTGGATTTCCCTTTAATACCTATTTTGCACGGCATAGCTGATGTTGCTTTAATTATCGTGACCACAATGCAGATAAATGCCGTAGAGATGTTAAACTAGATACAATAAAAAATATAAATAAATCTATACTATAATTTAATATAACGCTGAAGAGTTTGTTTGACGCATTAATCTCAGTAACTACTGTCCGAAATTTAATAACTATTTTTGTGTTGGTTAGTCCATTTATACTAGTACCAAGCAATAATAAAAAAAACTTTGTTAACACGGGGTAATATATAAAGTTTCACGCGGACTTAACTTATCTGAATATGAAAAAAAAATGTTAAAAAAATATTAAAATAAAAATAATTATTTATTAAGTTAAAAGGAATTGATAAACTAAACGAAATAAAAAAAATACTTGTATTACGTCTACGGACTCTATATTACTAGAATGACATGTTCACAGCAAACCAATATAGTAAATATATGCATAAAAAATTCAGGAATATCCATTTTAACTTTTTTACAGATAAGAGTATCAATAAATAACTATAAAAAAACAAAATAAAAGACAATCTTGGTGTATCTATATTGTGCCATCGACGTAACAATTTAAACACTCTGACTGTGATCAAGGAAATCGCTCAAGGTTATATAAAAAAATGCTTCGTGTACTTTTCGTGTGTGTGCTCGTAACTAAATGTATGTCCCAAACGTGCGACATGGACAGCGCTGTTGATATTTCGAGTGGGATAAAACTTGCTGACGGTGAGATAGACTTCGACAACGTCAAGTTTAAGAAGACAGAATACTTCCTAGTGGACAACAAGGAGAGAGCGTGTATATGTGACAAAAAAGTCTGCGTGTTAAAATGCTGCCCGTTCGGCTACGCGTACGGGGCGGATTCGAAGAGCTGTGTCAAAAATAACGCGACTTTTCGTCCGCCGATACGCGACGAGTATTTAAATACGAAGGACGATTACAATCTTCACTACCGGTTCGGTAAACCGAATTGCTCAGAGTCGGAGTACCGGATCCTGTTGACTTCGGTCTACGAGAAATTCCATTTGAGGCCTGTAAGTGTTTTGACCTTATGACATTAAATAATTAATAGAATCGGGCGTTACTTTGCGGTAAGGCTTTAAGTTTTTAACAAATTAAAATTTTTAGCAATATTCCGCAAAATTAACCTCAACCTGTAAGTAAGTAACCTGTAAGTTTAAGCTTACGGATTTTGTCGCGGAGCACTTTTCTTACTCGCAACGTTTCAGCTGCTTTCCAGTATCCGTGGTCACGGATGGACTACGACGGATGACAGAGTCCGTAAGTGTGATTCTCGCGTGAACTTAATAGTTTACTTATAGACGACAGACGTTATCCTGTCGGGATAATCAAAGAATCTGAAGTATTCTTAAGTTCCTTTATACACGCACAGAAAATAAAGTTTTGTAGCTAAATACAACTACTCTGTGATCATTCATTATGTCACAAAATTATTTACATTTTAAAACATTTATACCCACTATTATTATCATAGTTTGATCGAAATAGCGCGCACAAAAGTCAAATCAACAGAATCGGATATCACAATAGTAAAATAATACGAGCAGGGGCATCTGTTGATAAGCTAATCATCGACCAGGATATCTTTTACGCAGTGTAAACTGAAAAGCAATGTAGGTATAAATTATCACATAATGATATGAGTAAAATTTTATCATATCTGTTGCCTACCTTATCACTGCAAATTCAAAGTGGAATCCTGATTTAACTAACAAAACCATCAACACTTATATTTTTATTACTATGATTGAAAGCGCGTCTATTTATGTTATTTATGACATAGACTACTTTTTCGATCAAGACCTAGTGTTGATAGATCGATAACATCAGAGCCCCTAGCCAAGAAGTTTATCGCTTCTAGACTCGCCGATTAAATGTATTGAACTGTCAATAATATTCTCCCTAATATTAGGGACCATGCATAAAGGACACCACGTAAATTTCATTATTTTTCTATCCCTGCCCCCTTGTCACAGGTGGTTAAATCTCTGAGACTTCCCCATTTCTTGTATGACGTCACAAACTTGAAATTTTGTATCAAAAATAATTCTAACCACCTCAATATTTTTAATTTTCACAGAAAATGCATGAGAATGACTCGTGTCATCCTGATTACAATCATCAGTGATTCTACGAAGAAAAAAAAATAGAATACGCGTTGCTAGACAAGGGCTCTGAGTGCTGGGCGCGAGTTTTTTTTTTTTTGACATTCGACAGTAAACGTTTTTTTGCGTTTTCAGGATTTTTATATAGGATTTGAACGTGTGACCGTAAGCATCGCTAGGTGGCGCTGAACAAATCCCATATAAAATCCTATGTAAACGCGAAACGCGTTCACGATTGATTACACACACTAGAGTGCCGAGTTCGAGTTTTTTTTTACATTATATAATAATAAAATAAATTTATATCAAAATAAGGAAAAATGTTTATAAGGATTTTAATAAGGGATTTGAACATGTGAGCGTGAGCATCGCTAGGTGGCGCTGTACAAATCCTATGTAAACACGAAACGCGTTCTCTGTCGAATGTCAAAAAAAAACTCTCAATCGGCACTCTGATCGGAGACAACACTCTGATCTCCCTCCAAAACCAGAGTCCGAAACTGTTTCTGGCTAACACTCTACATAAATTTGAAAGTGGATAGATTTATGCATTACCTTTCTATTTATAACGTAAAAGCTTGTTATCATCTAATAGATTTTATATCAACACTTCAGACTTATCGGCCACCGGTTACAAATACTTCCGGGAAAATTAGGGTTGAGGGAATGTCCATATGGACATCAACATCTATATAGATGTTTTAGAGGATACGTGGCCTAGTGGGTGAGACTTTTGGTTCGCACTCGAGAGTGTGCAGGTTCAAACCCGTGTAGGCGTGTACCAATGAGACATTTCCCGATCTCCCCGGCAGGTCCATGAGTTCGCTTGCCTCTTAATTTTGATTAAAAAAAAACAATACTTAAAATATTTTTGACGATATTTGACTATCCGGTACCTACTGCGATGTCTAACGATTTGGTTATATAGGGCGGGCAGATGATATAAATTTAAATTATAATCACAATTTTGAAATTCTTTCTGACTAAACATAATAAAGTAAAATATACAAACTTCATCCCCAACTGGCAGAGTACCAAGCAAACTATATACATGAGCATTGCCCCGTTGGATGGCAATTGTTATCCGTTGTGCCAGGTAGCTGCCGACTCTGGGGCCTGGGGTGGCTTCGATAAGCTTTTTAGATATCTCACCTAAACTCTATCTCCACTGAGGTTTTCGAATACCGCCGTTTGAGGTTACCAGTCATGCCTCGCCGTGCGCCAAACCGGAGGGGTCCAGTATAGCCGGCACTCCGGCAGTGACAAGAGACCGACGGGTGAGGTCATTGAAACAGGAGGTTTTGAAATAGATACAATATCATTAACGCAAAAATTTGCATATCACGCCGGAACCGTACATTCTCCCGGGATGAAAGTATCCTATATGTTACCCAGACCTAACAGCTATTAAACGAAAAAAGATTTATTCAAATCCGTCCAGTAGTTCCTCAGATTAGCGCGTACGAACAGACAACATTTTTTGTCGATATGTGTTCTATTACTGTTCCTTAGTAGTAGACACTCAAATTTTACTTTTTTTATTATTTGTAAAGATTAATTTAATTATTATTTATGTGAATAATAATTACATGTAACTTGTATTACCACAACCATAAGTCCTTGGTAATTTCAAGAATAATATTGTGTAGTTACAGAGAAACTAATGTTCCCATTTCACAAGGCTGGTAACGTGATACACCGTACAGAAGATCCATATTTTTATTCTACTAATATTATAAATGCGAAGGTTTGTAAGTTAGTTTTATTTTTGACGACCTCTGTGGCTTGGTAAGCGCGTTGGTAGCTTAAGCCGGGGTTAGCGGGTTCGAATCCCGCCGACGGAACAAAAAAACAAGTTTTTCATTGTTCCTGGGTGTGTATTAAATATGTGTATCATATAATAAAAATCTTAAATATGTGTTTAGAACAAAGGTATTAAATATATTTCCGTTGTCTGGTATCTGTAACACAAGGCCCTCGGGTACTTAACACGGAGCCAGACTGACGTGGTGTAAAGCGACCATAGACATTATTATTATTAGTTTGTTATTTCTGTATGCTTAAACGTCTGGAACGATTATAATACAATTCTAGTCTAGATTAACATAAGTGCTATTTTTTACTGCGGAAAAATATCATAATTTATTTACCCACTCATGGTAGCACCGCGCGGCACAGCTAGTGTATTATAAATGCAAAAGTGTGGCTGTCTATAATCTCTTCACGTCCAGCACGCTGAAACCATTTTGCTAAGTAAGGAGTTACTAGCTGAGAAGAATTTTAAAAACATACACAGGAATAATACAGTAAGTCACAAGGGGGTAGGACAAATTGTGATAAGATATGATAGTCTATCCACAACTTTTTTTGACAGTTTTTAAATGATATTTAGGGTTGAAGCGGGCAGCCGGATTACCTGATGGAAAGCAACTGCCGTCGCCCATGGACACTCGTGATATCCCATAATATAATAATAATAATAATATCTATGGACGCTTCACACCACGTCAGTCTGGCCCCTTGCTAAGTACCCGAGGGACTTGTGATACAGGCACCAGACAACGGAAATATATTTAATATTTTATAAAATACACCTATTTAAGATTTTTATTATATGATACACATATTTAATACACATCCAAGACCCGGGAACATTGAAAAACTTGCTCCGTCGGCGGGATTTGAACCCCCGGCTTAAGCTACCAATGCGCTTACCAACTGAGCCACAGAGGTCGTCAAAATCGTTCTTTATATAACTTTATTTTTTAAGTCCTTATATTTTTGGTTTTTATTTCAGTGTTTTTGTTTACTCATAACGATATTATTTAAATGATTTTAGACAGTAAATAAATTTTTCATCTCTTATTCATGGTAAGTCCATATAAAATTAATTAAAAATCGGTTCGGCAGCTTAGGTATGAAGTCGAAACTTGTTGCTTTTAATATCGCCAAGGGACATGAAAGCTTATAGGTCATAAGCACGTATGAACCTCTTATCACGGGATTAAGTGCTATTTTAAGGTACTAAACCTCGCGCTTAGTGCTCAATGTATTAACTTTGTTTGAACAACGGCACTTTCAATGTCAATTTAAAAACTAAAAACGGGATTACATACAAATTTTGAAATTTTATTTGAAGTTTCTTTACGACGATTTAACCACAGGTAACTTAATGATCGTGTCGTAGATCAGAAAGTGATATTTTTTTTAAATTTTAACGATTGCGACATATTAGCACCTGTTAGGATAAAATAACTTGGCAAGAAATTTGATACAAATTTTGACATTTCATACAAAGTTTTATGCCAACTTACGGTGATTAGACAAATAGACAACCTATTTATTGTGTCATATTTTAAGAAGTGGCAGTTTATTTGAAATTTTGTTGAAATCCCAGTCATTTTACATCAGACATTTAAAGAAAACGTTAGTGTTTTTAGTAGAGTATTGCAGAGCTTTAACTTTCACTTCACTTACCACCCGGTAACTCTTCAGCTCGTTTTCCTTACCACAGGTTCCAGAAATAAATCGGCGAATTACTAAACATTTTAATTTTTGAGATCAAAAGCGGTTATAATGGCGACCCCTGAGGGACCCCTGTAATTTTGTGTAATTATGTTTTTTGTTGGATCATGCGGGGATTTCACGTGTTCACACATTTTCGTCCCTTTTTTTCGGTCGTCTAGGGTTGCCAGATGTATTTAAGCAAGTAGTTTTCCACTGTGCACTTTTTACGTAACTTTTTGCCTCGCACAGGAAACCTCTGGAGTGAAATCGTCAGCAGTAATTTCGGACCGTTATTACCTGCAGACTTTTAAGAAAGCGTATTTCCTCTTAAAAAGCCCACCTGTGTTCGCAACGCACCGAGTGACTATGAATCACGGTAGTTAGTTTTCATCAGGTAACCAGTTTGCCTCTTTTTTTTTTTCAAAAAAAAAAACAAAGACTATTTCCGAGGCCTGTCCCTGTTCTGTCAGTAAATGGTCACACCGAACAAAACAATGTTAGGTATTTTGAGTAAAGTCGATACTACACAACAATTTTTTACGAACACCACATTCCAATTATATTATTTAACAATTATTTAATTTATTTATGCTAACACCAAGTAAGATATCTACAAAAAAACTTTCTCCTCCTCCTTTGGTTTGTCCGGTGAACACCTCGCAACCCTACTGGTGTGGCGTATTCCAGGCTTTGCGCGGTTTTGACCCGCGATTATTCCTTATCGCGGTGAAAACGTAAAACACCAAAACCGTCAACTGAGAACGAGATTATTTCGGCCCGAGAAATGCAACTTTATGATCTAGGCTATAAGTTTCATTTTCTAGCGACATTACTCTATCGTCAATGTCGTCACCGTCATTAAAGGCGAAGAGGAAAATGAAACCTGTAGTCTATGTCATAAAGTAGCTTTTTATCCGGCAGCAATATTCTCGTTCTCGGTTGTTGGTGGACAAATGAAGTTAGGGTTGAAAAACGCCGAGATGCAAGTTTGAGTAACGTTTATTTTAATATCGCTTAGGAAATTAAAATATTTTATATTATTATGTTGTATTAAAAGAGCAGAACTTATAACGATAACACATAATTTGTAACATTTTACAACATTCGAATAATTTCTCATTCTGATCTCTATAAATCTTCGAAACTATCTAACCGATCTCTAAAATTCTTTCACCATTAAAAATTAGAAATTATAATTTTCCAGATTGCTTTCTTGATAGGCGTTTTATGTTCTGGTTTAATTGATTGTAAGCGCCATTAACGTACGCTACGCTTCTATTAAGCCTATCAGCCACTTGGCTGCTAGGCTTGAAAGAACGTTAGAATAATCTGAAATTTTTTTTTTGGACGTAAAATTTTGAAAGTCGCGGGCGCCAACATTTTGAATTGACATCTTAAGCCTTTCATACACGTGTACTTATTGTTCCAAATGCCAAGTGAATGTCATGAAAAGGTCAGCATGAAAAGCCTTTGAGAATTCACTCGACTCAAAAGTCATTTTATTCTGTGAGGGCTATGCCTAGAATATAGTTTTACCAAAAAAACAATTGTAAGAGTTTACCTGCTCAATCTATAAGATTTTAGTGATAATATAAACAGTTTAGTATCAGTCTGAGAGTCTGGACGCCAGATTGATAGAAGTCCATAATATGGAAAGAGTGGACTCTTTTACTTTAATAAAATAATGATAAATCCGTCAACCTGTTAGACAATCAATCTCCAGTCATTTTTATCAAACTGATGGACTGAACCAATACCAGATTGACCATGTAGCCTCTAAGATCTGAGAGCACGGTAGTGGCAATTTGATACAAAGCTAAGGTTTAATAGTCATATAAAGGAAATAAAAAAAAAAAAACTATAAAAAACTAAGATAATCGAATTTATTAGTAAATATACGATTTCTAATTTAAATTTGGTGAAAACCATGACTGTTTTGATGACTGTTGTAGTGATTTTATAAGATTTTTACCTCATGAGATGGGAAGTAGCTGGGGGAAGCGGACCCCTTTAAAAACCGGTTCCGTACTATTGGTACAAAAAGAATACAAATATGTGTATTAACAAAAACTGTTCCAAAATAACCTTTCTACGAAAAGTAATTAACTCCCACTAGGGAAAAGGGAACATTTGTGTATTATTGTAAATAATGTTATAAGACTGGCCTTTGAATTTTACCGACTAACGAATTAAGAATGGTCAAAGGCCAGTTGTATAACATCAATTAAAATAATAAACAAATGGCAATCAGGAACCTTTGACTTTCCACCTTTGTCTAGATTTCATTACTTTTTAGAGAGAAACAAGCAGCTCAATCGAGACTTGGCCTGTTTCTTTACAGAATTTTTTCGATGGGATATTCATTTACTCACTAAAAGAATCAATTAAAATTCCAAACCCTTTCAACTGCTAAACTTGCAAATGTGTATCCTCTTGCTTATAGAATAAAGTCTTCTTTTAATTGGCCATTATGAATACAAATGTAAACTGCATACTGGATTTATCTGGTATCAGTGCTCAGCGTTCGTTGAACATTGATATGAGTTTATTACGTTTGAGTTCGCTTTGGTCTGTGGTAGAAAACAGCAAACGTTATTTCTAATGAGCGAAGTTGAGCCGGCAACTTTGCTGCTCCGAAATTCGTCGCACAGCAAAATTTTTCGGGATGTGGGGTTTTTTTAATGAAATTAGGGGTAAAGGAGTGAGCAAACTATGCCGCGCTGCAGCGTCTCGGCGGAAAAATACACTTTTTGTAGTAGACAGTACGTCTTGAGAGAGAATAGGAAATAGGGCCTCCGGGAAACTCACACACTTTTTTAATCTTATATTTGTCAATTTAATACAAATTTACAAATGCATCTAGGCGTCTCGTCGAAACACGTTTTGGCGTGAATTGTATCTAGCACAAAACAATAGTATTATGCGAATAAGCTTGGTGGCCAAACGAAGATCTTTGATAGCGCGATACAGGACTATGGCGCTAGTTTTGTGAACCGCCACAGCACTAATTTCTTACACGCGTTTCCATTTGGAAATGAGTGATAGACAGTTTTGATTTTGTTGATTTCAACAAAATCAAAACTGTCTATCACTCATAATTTGGCTCAATCCCCAGTTTGTTTGCTAATTACTCTAAGCTTTTGTTTTCGATCAGTGGGTTGGAAATCAGACATCGAGGATTATTTCAACGAATAGACTATTCGCTTTTGAAGTCATTAGCTTAATCACTAATGGTGAAACCTCGCGCACACCGTAGCGGGGCGCAGCGGAGCGGATTGAATTAGATTTTTTTCATCACCGATGAAGTAACTGCTGTCGCCCAGGGACATTTGCAATACCAGAGGCGTTGTAAGAGTATTCTCGGCCTTTTTATGAAGGAATAGGCTACGGAAACATGTTTCACGTAAATTTTCTGTGAGGCTGTAGAATTTTTTTGGCCGAGCCGAAATGTCTCTTCCACGGCATACTACTTTACTTGTAAACAGGACTAGTTGTTACCCGCGACTACGTCCGCGTGAAACTTTATGAAAAAATTTTCCGTTTTTACAATATTTTCTGATTACTTCGGCACGAATGAGCCGGTTAGACCGGAGTAATACAACGGTCTCACATATAACTGGCGTGAAATGGTGGTATCTATCAACGGTGAGCCTGTGCTGATGATATATGATTCACCGAGCAGAGTTTTAACGTAAATACATGAATTCGCTTTGAATTAAACGTCGGTCGGGATAAGATATAACGTCAATTATATCGTCATAATGAGCAATTAAAGCGCCATTTGTCTGAATTGGGGCGATAAATTATTTTAATGACTTTATCAAGGGGCTTAAATTATATTAGGATTAGCTGTCGCCCGCGACTCCGTCCGCGTGACTTTTCTCTTGAAATTTTTCCCGTTTTTTGCTACAAGTGTCATGGGACCCGAGACGTTTCCAACGAATGCAAAATCGAGGAAATGTGTCCGTGCGTTCTAAAGTTATATCGTCAGGAAGGAAATCTGACTTATTTTTATATCAAGGTATTTGACAGTTGAAGGGCCTTCGTCGTGCCGAGCCACGCTGGGCGATGGAATGATACTAGCAGTTGTGATGGTATAGTATGATATCGGTAGCATAAAGACTTACAAATTCTCCAAGAAGAAGGATGAGACACCTGTTCACCTTCTTCCTTCCTTCTTCTTGATTGTTCCGCTCTACTGCAGAGCAGGAACAGACACTTTGAACGCTATGAATACTCCACAGAGAAAATTCATAGCACAAACCCCAATCAAATTGCTCAGAGCAGCATTGGGTTGAGGACGGTGATCTAAAGCGAAGGAAGCATAGAAAACTGACGTGAAACGGCGTTATGCTGTGTTTCGTTCAGCGAGTGAGTTTACCGGTGGCACAACTTCCCTAATCCCTTACCCCTATTTCCATTCCCTATTCCCCTAATAGAGGCCGGCAATGCACTTGTGGCTCTTCGGATGTAGCGAGTGTCCATGGGTGACGGCTTGCGACGGTTGCTTTCCATCATGTCACTCTCGTTTGCTCGCTTGACCCCTAAATATCATAAAAAAAAGATTATGAAGACAGTCCGTATAAACTTACTTACCACGTGAAATACATTGATGAATAAATGAAAATGTTTGGTAGCTAAAACTTTGCTCGCTTGCCCTCTAAATATCATTAAACAATATTTAGAGCTGCGATTGTGTGTAGTAAGCCTTAAAAACTAAAACCCAATGTTGGGTCTCATCGTGAATTCCACTGAAGTGACTGACTAAAACAGGATTCGGTTCTAATTAGTTTTTCCTACCCCGAAACCTGAGGAAACTTTCTATAAGCTAGATATAAACCGAACTTGTTTAATACCAACGGAACTTAAAACTAACCTTCGTCCTTCTAGATTACGATAGGTTAGTTAAAACACGGAATATGTTGTGATTTTACTAAATACAATTCATTGATTTTATTTAAAAAAAATTGAATGGTTGTAAATATACTAATTTATAAAAAAACCGACCGATACTAACTTTCGCTAATGATAAAAAGCTAATAACTTTCGTAGCAGTGCGAAGCTGTAATAACGCTACGAAGCTGTAGCAACCCTACGAAGCTGTAGCAATGCTACGAAACTGTAGCAACGCTATGAAGCTGTAGCAACGCCATGAAGCTGTAGCAACGCTACGAAGCTGTAATAACGCTACGAAGATGTAGCAACGCTACGAAGCTGTAGCAACGCCATGAAGCTATAGCAACGCTATGAAGCTGTAGCAACGCCATGAAGCTGTAGCAACTCTACGAAGCTGTAATAACGCTACGAAGATGTAGCAACGCTACCAAGCTGTAGCAACGCTACGAAGTTGTAGCAACGCTATAAAGCTGTAGCAACCCTACGAAGCAGTAGTAATGCTATGAAGATGTAGCAACGCTGCCAAGCTGCAGAAATACTACGAAGCTGTAAAAACTCTACTAAGTCGTAGCATCATTACGAAGGTATAGCAACGCTACGATGTTATAGCAGTAAGTACAATCATTATTTCCTTATAAAAAATCAGGTACTTTAGGTTTTCATCTTTTCTTTAGTTCAATTTATTTTAAAGTTTAGTTTTCAAATTTTTTTTTAAATTCTTTAATCATTTCTTAACGATGCATGTGATTAAACATCAGAATAGAGCTCCTTTTGAAGAGCAATAAAAAATAAAAGTCACACTCTCCATCGCCCAAAACACTGCCGTATCGCAAAGTCAGCGGGGACTTTTGTGTTAAATCGAAATGCACTTTGTTCGTAGTGTGTGAAATCGACCGAGCGCTCTCGCCAAATGAGTTCTAGGTGATACAAGCCTTTTACCTATTTGCTCGCTCCAAAGCCCACTTGTGTCATACTTAAAGTTAAACTTTTCGATCGTTTTTTTATCATTTTATATCATTATCATTTTATAATGATTGTCGACTTGATCAGTGACTGATTCAACCATGACGTCATAGTGATAATTTGGAAAGGTCTACTTTGTATTATAATTTTTAAAAAGTCATAATATTCTATTTCAAACTTTCAGAGTCATTCATCTGTGCTTCTACAAGATGACGCCTCCAATTCCGTTACCGTCATTAATTTATTGCGCAGGAACTGTAATTTTTTTCGGGATAAAAACTTATCCAATTACTCTCTATGTGCGATCCTTTCAAACACACTTTCGCATCTATACATATAGTAAAACAGTAAAATTGGCGTGTCTGTACAATTAATATTTTTACAAACTAATCAAAGTGGGGGGCTTAGGAACAGTAATAGAATACAAATCGTCGAAAAAAGGTTGTCTGTTTATCTGTTTGTACGCGCTAATCTCTGAAAGTACTGAACGGATCGAATAATTTTTTTTTTAATAGCTATTAAGTCTAGGCAACACATAGTATACTTTTTATCCGGGGAAAATGTACGGTTCCCGTAATAAACAAATTTTCGGGTAACGAAGTTGCGGGCATCAAATAGTTTATAATATTAGGTTTTATGAGAGAACCTTTAAAAATGTGAGGTTATTAAGCAGTATAACAAAAAAGGAATAAATTTATTGTGTACTCTGACCTCTACTCACAACTTTCATTAGTATTATTGGACTTTAGCCTCTATTTGTCCAGCGGTAATGTACACCGCGCTATATGCGTTATGCAGGTCATTAGAGGCGCTAATTACTTGTAACTGCAATACCTAGGTGTCAGTGCATTAATTATGCCTTCGTATCATTTGTCTGCGAGATCTAATGATCCGAGGGCTCTTCTAAATATCAATAAACGACATATAGACGTAATTGGTACACGGGAACTTGTATTGACGCAAACGCGCGATCGTATTGCCCTACGTTAAAAAAATACTCTTTGATTCCGAGACATCGGACAAATAGATTAAAAGATTTGCAGGAATGTCTGTTAGGAAATATATTATATCACTCGCAAGCTGCCAGCAGGTACTCTATCACCGAAAAGTTACAAAGTCTGTTCTTGATACACTAATATAATATTTTATTGCATATCAGGTCAAAATTGAAAATTATCTAATGAGATAGTCAGCTGTAAAATTGTTAATAATTTTATTACGAATTGGAAACGACATCGAAATATCAAGAACGACGTTCTAACAATATTTATAAATCTATTAAATGTAACAAGGAACCCTCCTATTCACCGGTTTTTCAATTAACGCTCCCATATTGGACGCGACGCTTGGTTACACAGATACATCTCGATTCGAGCCTTTTAAATTATACAAAAAACTATTGTTCCATCTAAAAGATGCGATATCCAGATAATACTATTGTTTTTCAATTATTTCCCCAGTCTCAATCGAAAACGGGAACAAAACGTTCCGGTTTTTAGCCATTTAAAATAATATTTGACTGATTTTGGCCGCCATGTTTGTTGGAGTGTCAGATTTGACAGTTGTGCATTATAAAGGGCAAAAGTAATTCTAGCAGAACGCTCATAGTCATGTCTATGACAAAGGGTCATAAAAATGAAACTTTGGTAAACGTTGACCCCACTGTAGAACTTATTGTTTTTGCCACGATTCTATCGTAACAGCACAAAAAACAGTGAACCTTAACTTTGAACAGTTTCTATCCATAAATTACCAACTATTTATTATTTTTACTCAGACATCGTTTGCGAATACACATCGCAGCACGAAATTGTTTTATCACGCCGCTGGCGCTGGCGGGTCGCCAGAGGAACCAATGCGCTGGTTGCACGCGATCTCAACTTTATAACGGTACTTCGTACAAGTTTTTTGGCAACCACTCCAACGGAAAATATTCACGAGTTGAATATGGTAATGTTTATGCTTTATGGAGTTGCGCCGTTCGTGAAAAGTTTGCGGTGTGCGAATTTTATGCTAGTGTCGAGGAACGTGTAGTAAATCAAAAACCACGCTCTTGGAAGCACGCGTCATCGCCACTGGACCATAAAGGGGCATGTTATGGTCTCGTGGCGGTGACGCGTGCTTTTAAGAGCGGGGCTTTTGATTCGGAGGTCGAGGGTTCGTTTCCCGCGTTGTTATTTCCAAGTTGAGTTAGGAAAATGCAGGCGTATCACCTAGGCAATAAGTAAGATGATCCATGCGTCGGATGGGCATGTAAAAGTCGGTCTGATCTCTCACCGATCGAGCAGGTGAAGTTGCATAGTTTGCAGATTTTACCAGCGAAGAAATTGGTTCACAGACTGGTGGTGGATGGTATAAAGTTCCTAATTAAATAAAAAAAGAAACAAATTACTTCAATGTTTTTTATTAAATTCGACTGCCAATTTCACTATTTATTTTGCTCAATTATAAAACAATATTCACAGATCCATTAAACTCATTTTAAGCTGATAAAATGTCTAATTTTTGACTCACCAAAACCGCTATTTACTATTTTTTGCCTTTTTAAATTTATTGACCAAAAAATTTTTTTGGATACCAGTAAAAATAAGAATAAACAGACAAAAAATGTAGTTCCGCAAAACGTATTATTTTCCTGACATCAACGAATTTTAGATCCCCAAAGTTGTCAAATTAAGTATATTCTCTCATCTTCCCAAAGTAACCCTTAGGTCAACATTATGAAGCTTAAAATAGATCTGTTCAAAGCTGGTACAGAACAAGCTGGAGCTACAAACCAGCTTAATCCCATTTATTGCAGCTAACTGCAACTCTGTTATATTATTCATCTGCGTCGAAGATTTCTGTGTCGAAAGGTGGCCTCCCCATCGTAGCGACACGCGACTGCGACCGACAAAATAAAGCGCCACTTTATTTTAAATTTAATTTAACCATTTATTTCTGGAATATTCGCCCATATTAAAAATACCTTATAGATTATAATTTTGTTTATGATATTTAGGGGGCAGACGGGTTACCTGATGGAAAGCAACTGCCGTCGCCCATGAACACTCGTGACATCTGAAGGGTCGCAAGTGCGTAGGCCTTTATGAGAAATTAGGGAATGGGAATCGTAATAGGGATATTAGGAAAGTCGGGCCCTATGGCTCAACTTCCTAATCTCCCTATCCCGAGTTTACCGTTGTAAACTCACTCACTGAACCAAACATAGCACAACGCCGTTTCACGAGTTTTCAGCGAGGCCGTAGTATAATTCCGGTCGAGCCGACCCTTCGTACCGAAGCATGGCTCTTCCACGGCAAAAAATATACATATCGTATTTGTACTAAGACTAAAACACTAAATTGTCTGTGAGTGTTAATGAACTTGGTTTCATTTCTTACCGATATTGGTCTAGCGACAGGTAACATAGGCTCAACTCACACCGAAAGAGAGGCGAAGGGCAACGAAACGTGGAGTCCCGCGGCGGGTAACGGAGCGCGGAGTCCAGCGGACTTCTCGAGCAGTCGCGGGAATCCGCGCGCCTTCTCGAGCCCACCCGCGATAATCGATAATAGGTATTATAGTAACGAAAATAAAGTTCAAATTTATATTACACTGAAACTGCGCTTCGCTTCGTTGCCCTTCGCTGCTCTTTCGATGTGAGTTGAGCCATAGTGAGACGAAGGTACTCGTGGTTAAACAACGTTTTCACTGTCAACTAGTATTGTTAGTACAAAACTAGACGATACCTTCGCCCCGCAATACGTATCAAAATTCGTTTATCGCACGGGAATCGTACATTTCACAAAGTTTCTCAACACCAAATTCAGCGAAATCGGTTCAGTGGTTTGGGCGTAAAGAGGTAACAGACAGACAGAAACACTTTCGCATTTATTATAGTAGTATTAAAAGTATGGGTATAGATAGTTACATAAATTATGTAAATATAAATTATTATATTCACATAATTTATTCGCATTTTTAATCGACTTAACCTTATCATGGTCGATTTTAATCAATACATTGTCAATTGCTTAATAATTTATAGCAGTCTAGAGCGCTTAGCCATATTGTATACGCATGGTTCGGTACCGAAGTAAGAAAATGTGTACCGTGACTTAAGGGTCAATAATACAGCAACGTAACGCAACGGTACGCGTATTTAAATTATGTATGGAATTGACAAAATTTTATGTTTACAATATAATAATAATATAATATCTATGGACGCCTTACGCCGCGTCAATCTGGCCCCGTGCTAAGCATCCGAAGGACTTGTGTTACAAGTACCAGACAACGGGTATATATTTAATACTTTTATACAATACACATATTTAATACACATCCATGACCCAGGAACATAAAAAAAATTTTTGTTCCATCAGCGGGATTCGAACCCGCGACCCCCGGCGTAAGCTACCAAGGCGCTCAACCATTGCGCTACAGAGGTCGTCAAGTTACAAGACGTGTCACTGGATAAGAATCTGTCAATGATACGTCGATGTCAGTTCACACCGCAACGTGACGCGACGATACGCGTAAATGCGCCTTTCAATTATGTAGAAAATCGACAGATTTCAATGTATAATGGGGGAAATTTAAAGAGAGCCAGTTGACGGGCCTACGTCATTTGGTCGTAATATGTCAGTATGTAAGTCGTGATCTGCTGGCTGAGTTTGACATAGCCCGAGCAATTTAATTAGATCTACTATCTGTATCCATTTCAACTTCTCTAATTGTAACTTGCCTGCAGCTCACGCGAATAAAGTCTGTCAATTCAATACAAATTCAGAAATGCATGTTCGCGTATCGTCGCGTACGTTGCGGTGTAAGCTGACCTCTATGTATCAATCAAACAAACATCTCTTTGATGTCTTAACAATAGTTCTCGAGTTATTTCAATCGATTCGAAGGTCGACAGTCCTCAATATAGATGCCATGAATAAAAAATATTATTTATGACGTATATCGCCGTGGTTGACTGCGGGTATTTTTACCGACTTCCAAAAAAGGAGGTTTCTCAATTCGACCGCATATATGTTCACTTTTTTCCCGAATATCTTATTACTACCTCGAGACTAACGCCGTTTGTCCACCGCACGACTTTACCGTCAGTGAGATCATTTCGGCCCGATAAAATGCCAGTGTATGACATAGGCGAATGGTTTTGCTCTAGGTCACTACAGATCGGCGACGATATAGGCGCTAGAGCTATGTCACTAGCAAATCATACCTATAGTTTAGATCATAAGTTGCATTCTGTCTGTCCAAAATAATTTTGTTAACTGTGACGGCCTACGGTGGACAAAGTTATCACTGTTAGGGTCGATTCACACCACAACGTGACGCTGCGATACGCGTCAGATATATTTCTAAAATAGTATTGAGTTCACAGATTCCATGCTAGCTGTTGCCCGCGACTCAGTCCGCGTAATAATTTTTCTCTTGAATTTTTTTTTTGCTACAAACCTCATGGAGCCCGAGATTTTTCCAACCGTGGAAATCGGTTTGTGCGTTCTTGAGTAATATTGCGAGGAAGGGAAACCCTTATTTTTATACAATATATATTATAATTTAGAAAGTCGCCGTTCACTAACTCCCAAATTATGTGTTTCGACCATAACTCCAGGCGTTTATACGCAATGAATGAACTAAAAATGGAAGCATATACTATAGTTCTCGCCCCCGCTGCCATTGGAATGAAAAATATCGCACAAACATCTCCTATTTTATATACCGTGAAGAGCTATTCCGGCCATTGTCCTAAAAGCAGATTTAAAAATATTCCATTTCGTATTCCAGCATCTTGCATTTTCATTGAAAATGATCCTTTATAGTGAACAAAACAAGCAAAATAATATGATTATTGAAATAACGTGAACTCTGACGTACAAAAGGGAACGCGCAGCGGAATTCTCGACTTCGACTACACACGGACAGATGGGATTAAAAGTATGTTAATGTCTAAACCACTGGACAGACTTTGATAAAATTTGTAAAATTTATTTATGGAGATACTTTGAGTCCCTGGGAGGAACATAAGATACATTTTATGTCGAATTCGCCATCTAGATATACATGTAAAAGTTAAGTCATGATAAGATACATTTTTTTTGCTTTCAGCGCTGCTCTCAAATTGAACTATAAAATATCATGTTTACACGTATTAGGTATTGGAGGGTGAGGTTTTGGAGGAATAAATTATTTAAATACCTACTAAAATGAGCACGACGAAAAACTGTACCCGAATACGCCACTACAATTGTAAATTTAACTAAATTGTGCTGGCATGTACCTTTCCAAATGTGTCAAGTGACGCTTACCAACTAAACAAAAAAAAATGTTTTTTTTTTATTATCTGGGTAAATAGCAACTAAATTTTAACTTGCTACTAAATTTTGTGTTTACATGCAATTAATAACTTAAAATTAGGTTACAATTTAGTTACCGACTTATCTACTTTATATGTATAAACAAGACATAAGGGACACAATCAGACTAAGTTCCTCTTTCACCAACCTGGATTAAAGTGTCAAGTAGCCTATTTGCCGGTTAAAGTCACCCATAACTACATGCCAATTTCACGTACCCTCGAATAGCAATAATCATATGATAAAACTGTCAAGTAACTTCTTGATTTTATGAAATTGATGAGAGAAACTTGTAAGATTTACTTGTACTACGTAACTTGACAAGAAACTATTACGCATTCGCTCAAGATTGGCGGTATGGTTCATTAGCCCTCTGTCAAAAAATTTGTCATTTCCATCCAAAACCCGATTGTCAACAAAGTGCTGTATTGTCACTTTGTTGTTGACATCCGCGGTTTGTATAAAAATTTGACTGAAGGTTAATGAACACCAATTTAGAGAAACAAGACAATACTCCAATACTTTAATTGGAGATTGTGAACGAGGCCCAATAGAGAATTCTCCTATTAATTTACGCCCCGTATTCTAAAAAGCGAGCCATGTGTACGATGTTAGCATTCCTTACCACATTCCGACTGGCTGGGGAGTGAAAGCTGCGGCTTACTGAGATTTACTCCGTTGTTACTTCTTAGGTATTTCGTTAATCTATACTGGCGAACTCGACAGACTTTGTCCCGTCTTATTGTGCACTTTTGCCCGCGGCTCCGCTTGCGTCGACAAGTATTTTCATACAAACTTTCATCCGTTACTTTTTTCGATTGGGGCTAAAATATCTGAAATCCTTTCTTTGCGGATGCCGACGTCATAACGTCTACCTGCATGCTAAATTTCAGCCCGATTCGTCCAGTGGTTTAGACTGTGCGTTGATAGATCAGTTTTATATTTAGATTTTGGTCTGTCTGTCTGTTTTCTCTTCACGATTGACATTAAAATTAAATGAAAAGTTTAACATTTTCGGAAACATCTATGATTACAAACGTATTGGCTCAATTAATTCAATTGATATACTATAACAAAGTTATTTTCTTTATGTTGTCTCAAATAATAAGGGAGAGGTGAGAGTGCTATTTTTGGAGTTACTCGATCGTCGTAGTGACTTAGTACGTTTTGTAGATTAGGTAAAATGGAGAAGAAAATAAAAAGGACAAATTTATTTTCTGAAGACTTTAAGAATCTACAGTGATTTCGAGATTATAAAAAGGATATCAGCATGATTTAATTTTTTTAAACTAAACAGTTATCACGCGATTTTAGACAGCAAGGCAAGAATATGACCTAAAAAATCTGGGAAGCTTCGTAACGAAAATATGACGCCTTGTTGTTCTATGTTTTTACAGGCTGGCCTTACATTTAAATCATTAGTTCTTTATGTGAAGTATTCTTTGGCGTATTTTTAACACGCCCTATCTTAATCTGACGGTTTCAATGGAATTTCGGTACTAAAATATAATATATAGCTTTTTAAGAACCGAACTAAGAAATCTTATTTTTATTCTATTATAATAAGAGACATGTAGAAAGCCTACACTAGCTTAATGCGACGCGCTTGAGTAAATCCAAAATTCTCCTCTTGGGCTCCCCTATTATAAAATTGTGTCGGCAAATTTGATACTCGTGTTTTAAAAACTCAAGCAATTTCTAACAATCACATTACGTCGCATCGAATATGGCCACAAGATGGCCGCCGAGTGGCCAATTTAAAATGGCCGACACATTACTTAACGGTGCCATTATAAAGGCCAAAGGAAAGCTTTCAATTTAGGAACACTCTGTATAATTGTTGACAGTCATTAGCTCGTTACGCGGCCAAGTCTATATTTTGTTTCTAAGTGATTGCTCGTTATACGGGGTGTGGAAAAATGTTACTTCCTCATTGGCCTTCCCGGGAATTGTACGTTACATGCAACAAGTATTTTGTGGTACTTGGATGGCATTATTAGAGAATATTGCACGTATTACATAGGCACAAGCATCCTCTTGTATATGGAAGCCTAGCTACTAGGATACCGTGGTACAATCAGACAGATTATAAATTGAAATAGATATTAAATGCTTAATTATTTAATTAAATAAATCTTACGTTATTGAAAAACGATATAGTCCAATCAGTTTTTTGATAAAATTGATGAACAACAAAGTTACAAGCCTTTAAAGTAGTCAGTTAGAAAGAGAGATCCGATATTAATTGTGACGTCAAATTCCAT